>JAVKOQ010000356.1:0-52055 GCA_031835245.1 Balamuthia mandrillaris | reverse complement strand
CCCTCTTCTTCCTCCTCCTCCGCGACAGCTGTCTGTCTCAGCCCTTTCTTCTTCTGCTTTGAAGTTGTTGAGGCCAGAGAAGAAGTATTCGTCGGCAACACGAATTGATGGGGATTGATGGTGATGCTCTTCGTGCAGTTGTTCGTCTTGTAGATGCCCACCATTCGGTCCGCCATCTCAAACATGTTGTTCCTCAAGCTGACAATCAAGAACTGGGCGTCCTTGGTCCGGTCCTTGATATAGTTGGCGATGATGGAGACGTTCCTAAAGTCCAGAGCCGCATCGATCTCATCCATGATGTATATTGGCGTGGGCTTATAGTGGTGCAAAGCAAAGACCAAGCTCAAGCTGCTCAGGGTCTTCTCTCCGCCAGACAGGTTGATGATGTTCTTCCAGCTCTTCTTGGGAGGTCTCACGCTGAACACCACGCCCTCGCTGAACGGATCCAAGCTGTCGACCAGCTCCAGCTCGGCGTCTCCTCCGATGGTGATCATTTGATACATCTCCTTGAGCTTCATGGTGATTTGGGAGAAGCCCTCCATGAACATGTCCAATCGAGACTTGCGCAGCTGGTCCCAGCGTTGCCGTTGGGTGTCACGCTTGCAAGTTATTTCTTCCAGCAGGGCAGCACGGCGCAAGTACTCCGCCTGCTTCTCGTTGTATTGGGTGATGGCGGTCACATTGGGCTTCATCTTGGAGAGCTCCTCTTGAAGTAGGCCAATGTCGCATTCCAGTTGCTGAGGGTCACATCGTTCCAACTCGCTCGTGGAGAGCATTGGCAGTGAACTTGCGGAAGCAGAGGGTATTTGTTTCTTCTTTGCTTTCCGGTTGGAAGAAGAGCCTTCCGTCTCTTCTTCGTCACCTTCTTCCTCTTCATCCATAGCATCTCCTTCATTTGCTTCTGTCTCCTGCTCTTTCTCCATTTCTTCCTCTTCCTCTTCCTCTTCTTCCGTTCCCTCTTTTTCTTTCTCCTTCTCCTTTTCCTTCTGCTTCTCTTGTTCCTGCCCTTCTGTTTGACCAGGAAGCTCATGCTCGCTGCACAAGCGAGAATATTTGAGCATGACCTCGTGTAGGCGTTGAGTCCACATCTGCACCTTCTTCTGATGCTGCTGGAGGTTCTTGCTCGCATCCGCCAGTTGGTTCTCCACTTCGACCTCTCTCGAGCGCATGCCGGCCACTCTCTCCTTGATCTCATCGTACTGTCTCTGTATGTGTCTCATCTTCTCCTCCTTGGCGGCGAGGGCTTGCTTGGCCGCCTCAAAGTCCTGCAACACCCGCTCTGCATCTTCCTCCAAGCCCTTAGCTCGTTCTTTAGTTTCCTGGAACTTCTCCTCCGCCTCTTGCATCTCTCTCTGAGTCTTCTCGATGGTGTTCTCCACTTTGCGCACCAACTTCTTAGCAGAGGAGAGTTGCACCTCGTCTTTGGTCAGAGCGGCGGCAAGGCGATCAATCTCTTCATTGAGCTGTTGCACCGTGGCCTTTTGTTGGCGAAGAGGTTTACCGCCAGCCCGGTTGATCTCTTCTTGAATGGCGGCAACTTCTTCCTCCAGCTGAGCGGCTTGGTTCTTGATCTCGGCAATTGCGGCCTCTTTCTCATCAACCTCCTCTTGAAGGGCTGCCAGAGAGCTCTCCTCTTTGGCGGAGAGTTTGCTTTGTTGCTGCAGCGAGGCGAGCCGTTGTTGCACCTCCTCCTTTTGGCTTTGGAGGGCTTGGTACTCCATCTTCATTTTTTTCAGGTCGAGGGGGAGAGAGTTGAGGAGAGCTTCGTTGGATTCCAGTTGTTGAGAAAGCTCCTGTCGTTGTTTGCGAAGAGAGGCGAGTTGTTCAGTGCATTGTTGCAGTTCTTTTTGTTTGAGATGCAATTCTTTCTTGGAGAGGAGAGAGGGATCGGCGGAACAAGCAGCTGTTCTGGAAGAAGAGGAAGATGAGGTCTTCATTTTGCCGCTGAGAGGATTGCTTCCACCGCCAGACATGGTGCCTGACAAGTCGATAAGTTCTCCTTTCAATGTCACCACTCGGTACCGTTTGTTGCTTCCCCCAGAAGAGGAATAAGCGATGCGAGTGGCTTGTTCCACGTCGTTGGCAACAAGAGTGTCCTGAAGAGCCTGATAAAACGCCAAGTCATATCTCGGATCCAACGGTTGAATCAGGTCAAACAACCGAGGCACTCCCTCTGGAAATCCTGTCCCTCCGTTCGCTTCCGTTCTCTTCGCCTTCTTCTCCAAGTACTGCAGCTTGTCGAGGATAATAAACGTGGCCCTACCCAAGTCCTCCGCTCGAAGCAGCTCCACGCAGCGTTGAGCGTCCTCCGTGCTGTCCACCACAATGTGGTCCAAGGCAGGGCACGCTGTAGAGACGGCCACATCGTACTTGGCGTGAATGCTGCCCAGATCACCCAAACGGTTGTGAACGCCTTGGAGGGTACCCTCCCTGCCGGCCTCCAACAAGCGGCGCATGAGCTTGGATTGCATTTGAACATTGCTCTGAGCTTCCTCCGATTGTTGGATGAGGAGTTGAAGAGCACGAACGCGATCAGCGAGTTGCGCCTCCTCCTCGATGCAGCTCTTGAGCTGCGCGGAGAGTTCTTCCTTCTGTTGCTTGGCTTGAGCGAGCTCCTTCTGTCGCTCTTTGGCGGCTTGTTTCGTGTCAAGAAGCTTCTGGTCGATGGCGGCCTGGGCCTCTTTGTCCTGAGCAAATCGTTGCTCCACGCCAGCCAGTCGCTCTTCGATGATGGCCTTTTTGGAAAGACAGAGCTCTATCTCGGCACGAGCGGCGTTGATCTTCTTCTGGCTGGGCATCAACTGCTTTTGCTTCTCCTCCATTTGATGATGAAGGCCAGAGGTCTCTCCTTTGAGTCCCTCGTAGATGCGAGAGAGCTTCTCCTCCTCCACGATCAGCTGTCCGCGCAACTCCTCTAAACGGCGAGCACTCCCTGGGATGGTTCGTTCCAGCTCTGCAATCTGTTGACGCTTCTCCTCCAGTTTGTTCGTCTCTTTGGCAAGGGTCTGGGCTAGCGTCTTCTTCTTGCCGCTAAGATGCTTCATGTCCTGTCTCATCTGCACATCGTTGCGTTCATAAACAGTAAAGTCGCTTTTGGCGGTCTGCATGGCCTTCTCGAGCGCCGAATACTCCTTTTTTTCTTTCTTGAATCCTGCTTCCTTCTCGCCGAGCTCTTTGCGCATCGTCGCCATTCTCTCCTGTTCCTCTTTCCATTTGCTCTCGATCTCTGCCTTCTTCTTGGCCGCTGCAGTGACCTTGGCTTGAGCCTCGGCTCTGCCCAACTGATACAAGATCGACTGCTTTTCCATGATTTCCTTCTCCTTGTAGATATACTCCATGGCTTCGTTCTTGGCGGCCTCCAAGCCATCCCTCTCCTTCTCCACAATGCGAACCCTCGCCACCTGCTCGTTGCGTTCCTCGCTCAAGCTCTCTACCAGCTTGCCTGATTCCTCGATGGCCTCCACAAACTCGTTGGAGCCGATGAGGTCCTCCAGGTATTCCAACATGCCCACGTCGTTCTTGTTCTGTCCGCGGGGTTTCATGAGGGCGATCTGCTCGACTTCTCCTTGCAGGATGAGGAAGCGGTTGTGGTCCAGGTCGATGCCACGGTGGCGCAGCAGCGCCGTCACCTCGGTGTAGTTGCTCGCCTTGCCGTTGATGTAGTACTTGCTGCTGTTGCTCTTCGTGGCCTCTCTCGTCAGCACTAGCTGAGAGCCTGGCACCACCGTAAAGTCCTCTCCCCTTCCTTCTCTTCCTTGTTCTTCCGCCTGATGGTCGCTCTTCTTGTCCACAATGTCACAAAAGTGAACAGAGACGCGAGCTGTTTGCAGGTTGGGATACTGCTCGGAGCAGTGGATGAGGTCGCTGACTTTGGCCTGACGCAGCTGCTTGGCCCGCTTACCAAAGACAAAGAGGAGGGCATCGATGACGTTGGACTTGCCGCTGCCATTGGGACCTACCACCGAGGTGAAGCACTTGTGGAAGGGGCCGACTACGCGCACGCCGGCGTAGGACTTGAAGTTCTCCAGCTCCAGCTTGTGGATGATGAGACGAGCGCCGGCGGGGCGTGGAGGACCCAGATCGAGGTTCAACAGCGACGGGGGAAGCTTGTTTTTGTTGGTTTTGTTGGTGGTGGTACGGTTCGCTTTGGTGGGTTTCTTTCTGTTGTCTGACGCTTTCTCTTGTTCCTCTTCACCGTCTTCTTCATTATCAGAGTGGTCATCGTCGTCGCTGCCTTGGTGCTTTTTGGAACGGCTGTTGTTGGTTCGTGGCTTGCGTTTGGTCGCCTTTGTTGCCTTTTTCTTGTTCCGCCCGGCGCTGTACTCTTCTTCCTCCTCCTCAAAGTCCCAGTTGGTTTTCTTTCCGTTTCGCTTCGCTTTACCTTGCTTTTTTGTGGTCTCTTCTTCATCTACCTCTTCTTCCTCCTCCTCTTCTATTTCCATTTCTTCCTCCTCCTCCTCCTCCACCTCTTCCACCTCCTCCTCGTCTACCTTCTTCTTCGCTACTTGCGTTCTTCGCCCAGCGGGGCGTTCTTCCTTCCCTCCTCCTTTCGCCGCCCGTCCGCTGCGGCCTCCTCCGCGCTTCGCTCCCCTTTCCGCCATTGTGTTTTTTTTTTTTTTGCTATTTATTTTTTTTTTCTTTTATTTTATTTTCCTCTGTAAAAATAGGAAAACAAAAAAAGGCGGGAAAACCCAAAAATGGCGGGAAAATTTTCGTGTCGTCTTGATTATCTGTGTTCGCGACGACATGGATGGTGGCAAGGAAGTTCTTTTTTTTTTAGCTGCGGACAGGATCAGCGTGGATGGCTTGCACTTGGTCTTGTCGAAAACGGCACAGCCTGCAAGAGTCCCCAAAGGTGGCAACGCAGTCCCTGCAATGCACATGACCACAGCGAGAGAAAGCCACCAACGAAAAGGGGGAAGGCTGCATGATGCTGCACACTTGGCAGCAACTTGAAGAGCTAGCGGTTGGGTTGAATGAGGAGGGCTGAAGAAAGGAGCACTTCCGTTTGCAGCCGATTGTTGGAGTAACTGTGGTGCGATGCGAGTCAACAGCCGCGTTATTGTTGTACAGCGAGAAGGAGTAGGCTGGCGGTTGAGGGTATTGTATAGGAGGAGGTGTCATTGTTGTCTCGGTTGTTGTGTTTGTTGTTAGGAACGCAGAGGAAAAAGGAGATGGCGGGAAGGGAGAAGAAGAAGACGGTTGAGAGGCGAAAGAGGACAAAGGTACAGATAAAGAGGGAGGAGAGAAGAAGGACGAAGAGGAGGATGATGATACAGACAAAGAAGAAAGAGAAGGAGAAGGAGAGAAGAGAGAGGAAGAAGACGAAAAGGAGTCTGATGGTGAGGGAGGAAGTTGGGACGATAGAGGGAGAGCTGAGTTTGTTGTTGTTCGAATAGAAGATGCGGAGGAGGAAGAAGAGGAAGGAAACGAAGGTGGAGGAGAAGAATAGCTTGTTCGTGCACAGGATGTTGCAGTCAGAAATATGGTCGACTCTAAAGCAAGAGAGAGCAGAGAGAGGAGAGGAAACGAGAGGAAAGGGTTAGGCCAAAAACAGGACCTGACATAAATGAACGAAGGAGAATTCTTACCTTTGTGAATGGCGTAGTCTCGAAAAGACAGTTCATCCCGAAGCACTTTCCCACCAAAACTCAAAACCATGACTTCGATCGGCAAATCTATGCAAAAGGGAGTTAATCTTATTTATGTTTTTTAAACGTGTCGTCCCAGTTGGGGGGAAAAACATACTTTCTCTTTGTTTGATTTTCTCTTTGACCTGGCGGATGGTATCTGTGGGCAGCACTTGCACGGTGCGCGTCTCGTTGCGCATCGTCTTGATAAATATTTGCATCGCGTCGTGTGAGTGAGACCACTTGAGGCCTCTTGGATTTTTTGCTCCCACTGCTCAGTTTTTTTAAAAAAATTAATGCTCTTCGGGCTTGAAAAAACGAATCGAATCGAATCAAAAAAAAAAAGAGTAACTTCACACTTCTTCCACCTCTAGGTTCAAAAAAAAAAGTTTCACTCTTTACAGAAAGAAGTGGATCAAAAAAACAATCAATCAATCGATCCCCCTCCACTACTCCTTTTTTTTGATTCACTGCAGAAAAACCAACCAAAATGATAATGCCGCCAAAAATGAAAACACTCCCCCGCACAACCACAGCGTGCTTGTGACTTCCCTGTCACTCTATTTTTCCCTTTCCACCACTATTCTCTTCTCTCTCTCTCTCTCTCTCTCTCTCTTCAACTGCTCTCCTCCGGCAAGAATGGCTCAATGAAACCACAACCCTCTTTTTGTATTCACATGCCAACACAAAAAGAAGAAGGAAAGAAAGATACAAGAACGCTTCTCCATTTTGTTGTTGTTGTTGTTGAGCGTCCATTTGTTTTTACCAGCCGGTCCTCACTTGCAGGAAGAGCTCGCCACGAACCTTGTCGCCGATGCCCGGTCTGGCCTGAAGAGGGTACCACCTTCCGGTTCCCTCCACGAGGTCCTTGCGGCGCAGCACCACTTGCCCCAAAAAGTCGTCCTTGCTGAACTTGTCGCGGTCAAAGAGGGAGATGACCAGTTCGTCGCTTGGAGCAAAGTGGCCACTGTAGATGCAAAATAAGCCTCAAGAGCGAGAGAGAGAGAGAGAGAGAGAGAGATAACGAAAAAGAAACAACAAGAGGATAAGCAATGAGTACGTACAAAGCAAATTCTTGATGCCACACAGGGTTGGTCGTGGACTTCTCCTTTCGGGTTTGGAACTTTTGGTCCCTGAGCTGAAGGATGCAGTAAGGATCTGGTTTGCCCAGTCCAAATTTGTCTGCTCTTCGAAGATTTCTGGCCTCCGCCACTGCTCATGTGTAAGTAAACATAGAAAGAACGCAAGGGAAGCAGAGAAGGGAGAAGAAGCAGATCATGAAGGAGAATACGAACCAGTGATGAAAAGCTTCTGTATGACGTTGCTCACGGTGGTGGAAGTGACAACGGTCTGTTGCTGCTGGATGCGCCTCTGTTCCTCCTCCCAAGCTCTTCTCTGCGCTTCCTCCCATTGCATCCTCTGTATCCTCATTTGCTCCTCCTCCCAAGCTTGCTGCTGACGCAGTCTCTCCTGCTCTATTCTCTGCATCTCCATTTGCTGTTGGTACTGTCTCTTGGCCTGCTCTTCGGCTTCTTGCTGCCTCCTTCGCATGTCCTGCTCGTATCTCCTTCTCTCCTCCTCGATTCTCCGCTGCTCCTCCTCCGCTCTCCTTCTTGCTTCGGCGTCCATCGCTTCCTTTCTCTGCCTTTCTTGCCTTTCTCTGTCCTCACGCTGCCATTGCTCTCTTCTGGCCCTCTCCTCATCCTCTAGTCTCTTCTTCCTCGCAGCTTCCTCCTCTCTGAGTCTTCTGTTGGCCTCTTCCTCTTGTTGTCTAAGGCGATCCTTGAGCGCTCGCTCCTCAGCCTCCAAACGAGCCCTTCTCTCGGCGGCCTCCCTTTCCCACTCTCCCTTCATCCTGGATTGCTCGTCCGCCATTTTCCTGCGCCATTCCGCTTCTTCAGACTCCCATTGGGACTTGCGTCGGGCCTCCTCCTCCGCCATCTTTCGCTTCCACGCTTCCTCGGCCTCGTGCTTCAGCCTGGCCGCTCGCTCAGCGTCGCGGTCGTCCTCAATGCCCACATGTTGGTTGAACAAGTGAGCCACAAAGGCAAGATTCAAGTGCGAGTTGCCCTGTTTGGTTTCCCATAAGAAGAAAGAAAAAAGAGACGAAAAGCGAAGAGTATAAAACATACAGAAACAACGTCTCCGGGAGCGACAAATTTACGACAGCCCAACCTATCAGCGTTCTGCAACATGAGTTCAGCCCTTTGGTGAGGATCCTGTTGGCTCAAGGCAGGCTGCAACGGGCACTGATCGTGGTTCAACTGGTTCAATAATACCAAATAATTCTCCGAATCCTAAATTACAAAAATTGTAAGATGAAGTAGAGGAAGAGGAGAGAGAGAGAGAGAGAGGATATAAGACCCTAATGTCACTGGAGAAGTTGGTAACACGCCTAGGACTTCCAGCTCTCTTTAAATGATAGTTGAACCAACGCAACAAGGTTTCTTCTGGCGCCAAGTTCACAAAGTGCTGCACATCCTCTCCTTCCTCCATCAAAGCGATCATCTCTGGATGCTTCTCCACAGAGATCTGGTCCAACAATCCGATCTTAATGACCTGCCACACGAGACCGAGGATGAGATGGGGTGTCTTGTTCATCAAGTCGGAGGGGCCGATGTTAATAACATGCACGCCGATCTTTTTGCAGCCCTCGATAGCCATGATATGGTTCTGACTAACTTCGAAGGTATTCATGCTTTCCTTGGTGCAAATCTTGTTTTCTGGGATGGTGCCTGGTCTGACTGCGTTCACAAGTTTGCTATTTGAATGCAGGAAAAAAAAATGAACATTAGACAAGAGAAGAACGACAAAAGGATGGAGAGAAAAAAAAAACAAAGAAGGATGAGAATGTACCAGAGAAGGACACCATCGGTAGCCACCTTTTCGAACAAGTCCATAGAGTTGGGGTTCAGGGGAAGGTGTTTACGCAGGTAAGGATCGTTACCCAAAACATCGTTGATGTGCTCAGAGAACGACCTGGTTTCTTCCGTGCTATAGGCATGTTTGCTGTCTCCGGCACCAGCCGCTGAGATGAGCTCCCCCTTCATTGTGGCGGGGGCACCTCCTCTACCTGGCGAAAGAGCTTGTGGACCTCTGCCAGGCGAAAGAGCCTGCGGGCCTCCTCTTCCAGGAGAAAGAGCTTGTGGGCCACCGCTGCCAGCAGGGAAGGGACCCCGAACAGGAGGCGCCAAGGTCTTGCCTGCTTCTGTTGGTGGTTGTTGTTGAGCGGGTCCTCCAAAACCACTTCCCGTTCTTTGTTGTGGCGGTTGTTGTTGTGAAGGGTATCCTTGCTGGGGACCTCCTTGCTGTGGCTTTTGAGAAGGTTGCTGTTGTTGCTGCTGCGTATGCTGAGGTGGTGGTGGTTGTTGTTGTTGTTGTTGGGGAGGTTGCTGCGGGCCTCCTCTCCAGCCACCGGGTCCTTGTTGTTGTGGAGGTTGCTGTTGTTGCTGCTGCGTGTGCTGAGGTGGTTGCTGTTGTTGGGGAGGTTGCTGTTGTTGCTGCGGTTGTTGTTGCTGCTGCTGCGGATGCTGGGGTTGTTGACCCCCCCAACCGCCTCCTCCTTGTTGTGGACCTCCTTGCGGCTGTTGTGGTTGTTCCTTTTGTTGCTGCTGTGGTCCTCCCCAACCGCCTCCTTGTTGTGGCTGTTGTTGTTGAGGTGGCCCTTGCTGTTGTTGCTGATGGCCCCAACTACCTCCACCTTGTTGTAGTGGAGGTCCTTGTTGCTGCTGCTGTTGTTGTTGAGGTGGCCCTTGCTGTTGTTGATGACCCCAACTGCCGCTTCCCTGTTGTGGTGGCACTTGCTGTTGCTGATGTCCCCAACTGCCGCTTCCCTGTTGTTGCGGTGGTCCTTGTTGTTGTTGACCACCCCAACCTCCTTGCTGCTGTTGAGTAGGTTGTTGTGGGTGTCCTCCCCAACCACTACCACCTCCTATTCCGCTTCCTCCGCCTTGTTGTGGTGGAGGTGCTTGCTGCTGTCCTCCCCAACCACCTATTCCACTTCCTCCTCCTTGATTATAACCAGAAGGGGGGTACTGCTGTTGTGTAGTGCCCCATCCTCCTCCTTGCTGTTGTTGGCTGTAATCATAGCCACCACCAGCAGGAGGTCCACCCCAACCGCCTCCTCCTTGTTGGTGTTGTGGAGGGACGCCCCAACCACCACCACCACCAGTGTGGTCCGTTGGAGGGGGGCCATAGGCACCACCATAACCAGAGGGGGGCAACCCGCCAGTGGCCGGTGGGATGCCTGCAAAGCCGCCACCGAAAAAGTCGCCACCGGTTTGCAGTTGAGGAGGAGGATAACCGCCTCCTTGCTGCTGCTGCTGCGAGGGATCGTAGTAGCCTCCTTGTTGTGGCCACATCTCTTTCGAGGTATGTATAATCAACCAACCCCTGTTTGATGGGATTGCAAAGAGGAGGAAAAAAAAACTCTGAGTGACACACACGGACCCGAAAAAAAAATATATAAAGAAAAGCACTGAAGCAGATGAAGAAGAATCGAAAACGAGGAAGGTTCCAAAAAAGAAACGAAAAATAAAAATCTGCCCGACCTTCCTTCCTTCTTCTTCTTGCGCTACAAAGTCTGTCTAGATCTTTTGCTGAGAGGCAGGAGACAAAGAATGAAGGGCAGAAGAGAGAGACGCTGCGAAACACACGCACAAATTAAAAATTAAGCGAAGAAGGCTTTTTGTTCCTTTTCCTATTTTTTCTTTATTTGTCCCGACTCGTTTCGCCGGTTTGTGAGCGAATCCCCCAATATATCGGGTGGTGGTGCGAAAGGAACGCGTACCCATTCCCATGCAAAATCTGTCCGAACAAGGCCAAAAGAAAAATAATATTTTCTTTTGGGATATTTTAGATGGTTGGACGATAAAGGGGGAGACTTGGTGTGCCCCCGAATCGCAGAGGTACCGGACAGAAGGGGACAAATGCCGGGAGCAGGAGAAACGATGAGAGTCCAACACCTCTTGGGAGGCATCAATGGAGATGCTTCCGTTCTTCTTCTTTTCGATCTCCTCTCTCGCACTCTCTCTCTCTCTCTCTCTCTCCAAGTGAACCCCTTCTCGGGGCAAGCTTGCATAAAGAACGAGGCAGAGGTAACGCCAACACGATACTGCCGCCCCTTTCGCGCTCCAACGTTGTTTCACTGAAGAGAACGAGAGAGAGAGAGAGAGAAGACAAAAAAGAAAGAGAGAGAAGCTAGTCATCACGACAAGGACAAACAACAAACAACATGTGGGGAGGAGCCAAAGCATCCACAACGCAGCCGCAGTTCCGGCCGACCTATCGTCAGCCTACCGCTGCTGCTGCTTCTTCCAACAGGTCCAACCCAAAGCGTGGCGGCAACAAAGGTGGAGGTGGAGGTGGGGCAGGAAGAGGGAAAGCCGCTCCTTCATCTTCAGCGACCTCTGAAGTGGAGGGCAAAGTCAGAAAAGATTACTCCTACGTGGCAGCCACCAGCGCTTCCTCGCAAACGCAAGAGCAACAACAACAACAACAGCAAACCGGGCCAACCATCTACACCGCCACGTATGCCGGCGCTCAGGACATCCAAGACTTCATCCGCTTGCTGAAGGAGGGCAACATCGGCTGCCTGGTGGACGCTCGCATCCGCCCCTTTTGCGGCTACAACAAGGACTTTAGCCAGAGCGGCCTGGCGGACCACCTCCCCCGCCAGGGCATCCAGTACGAGCACTACCAGGAGCTGGGCAACGTCTTCAAGGACCTGGAGGAGGAGGCGCTGTTCCCGGAGGGCCCCGAGCACCCGGTGCCTTACGTGGTGTTGCTGCAACAGGGAGGGGAGGTGTTGACCCGGCGGCTGAGGGACAAGGTCGTCAAGATGATGATGACGACGACGACGAGCAGCAGCCAGGCGGGTGGCGGTGGGGGGAGCGGAGGAGGGGTGGCCATCTTGTGCGCGTGCAGCGACCACCGGTTTTGTCACAGGAATGCCATTGCGGGGTATCTTGCCCATGAGCATGGCTTTCAGGTCACTCATCTTACCTACTCATGAACGAATGAATGAAACTCATCATCGTCACACATGATCGATCCACACTGCCACGCAAGAAGATTAGACCGTTAAACCGTTAATGCAGACAGAACTCTGAGAGAGTGAGAGCGAGAAAAAAAAAAAGTGAGACCGTTTTTGATTGAGCCAAAACTAAAGTTGCGAGATGTTCACAACCATAGAAATCGTTGTTGATCGATTGGTTTGGAGAGAAAGTACTAGTTACAAAAGGGGGGAAAAAAAAAAGAGTAGCAAGCGGTTGATGTTGGTTTTTTTGTTTATCCGCCAAATCCGTAGAGGGTGCGGCCCTGGCGCTTGAGCGCGTAGACCACGTCCATGGCGGTGACCGTTTTCCGGCGGGCGTGCTCGGTGTAGGTCACAGCGTCGCGGATGACGTTCTCCAAAAAGACCTTGAGCACGCCGCGGGTCTCCTCGTAGATCATGCCAGAGATACGCTTGACGCCGCCCCTGCGGGCCAGACGGCGGATGGCGGGCTTGGTGATGCCCTGGATGTTGTCGCGCAGGACCTTCCTGTGGCGCTTGGCGCCGCCGAGGCCCTTGCCGCCCTTGCCGAGACCCTTGCCTCCCTTTCCGCGACCGATGTGTGTGGACATTGCGTTGTTTTGTTGAGTGAGAATGTGTTTCGCTTTGTTGTTGTTTTTCTACTTTTTATTTCACTCTATCGATAAATCCATTTTATACTTTTTTTCTTCTTCGAAATATGGAAATATGGAATATTTTCTGATTGGTAGAAAATCGTCCAATCAGGAGACACCGCCATGTGCCAGGCAGATGAAAATCTGGCACTTTGCCGCGGAAAATGGAGTCATTGCCACATAATTGGCCAAAGAAGCCAAATACAAAAAAGAAAGAAAAGCGCCCAAAGAACGAAGATGATGCATCCCGATGACGGCGGCAAAAATAATATTCTGGACCGTCCCGTCAGCAAAGGCAAGAAAGAGGTTTGTGTAGTCAAAAGCTCCGAAAAATTTTATTCCAACTCACCACTTCTTTCTAACCACCTTTGTGCCAAAGGTCACACTGAGCGCTTTTGGCTACTTGTTTTCAGAACTGGTTTCTTACACCCGCGCTCGGCATAACGACGTTAATGGAATGGAAGACAAGTACTTATATACTGCACTATTGTTTTTTGTTCTTTCTTCTCCTGCTTCTTTTCCTGGCAACTCTCCTCTTGCTACTCTTGTTTTCTCCCTCTGCTTCTCTCGTTCTCTCGTTCTCTCTTCTCTCTCACTGCTTTGTAACACTGGAGCACGTTTTGTTAAATCAAAGGCTAGCGGAGATCGGCTATCCAATCGGTGAACGAGTGTTGGAGTTGGTGAGCTACCGAGAGAAGAACTTCAAACGAGAGACGGAGCTGCAAAAGTTCCTTCGGTTCATCTGCGAGAACGTTTGGAAGTCTCTCTTTGGCAAACCTGCTGTGCTTGGAAGATTCCCTACCAAAGAGAACGAATGTACCATTTCTATCAAATACTTGAACTCTTTCTGATGGCTCACTTGTGGACATTGTTTTTCGTCCTGTTGTTATGTTTGTAAACTAGACACGATAACGCCATCGGAGGACGATGACGCCACTGTAAACAAGTTCGTATCGGTGCCAAAGGACTATGAATCCATGAACTGTGCTGCCTTTGTGGCCGGTATGATCAAAGGAATGCTGGAAAGTGCTGGCTTTGTAAGTAGCTTCTTTCATTCTATCATTCTATCTATCTTTCTTCTTCTTAACATCAAAACAGACCACAGAGTCGGTGGTGGCTTATTACTTGGAAGAGAAGACAGTCTTTTGGATGCGCGTCGACCAGCACGTCATCGACAGAGAAAAGGGCGTCGCCTTTTAGCTCTTCTTTCTTTTTTTTTTTATTGTAACGATATAATTTTTAGTCATCCGACAAACAATCGACTTTTCCCAAACTTGGAAATATTTTTGAAAATTTTGGATTTTTTCATTTTCGAATTCAATCTATCGACGTAAAACGGAAATAATTGAAGACAATATATAGACAACCATGGAAGGAGACCACACCACCACCCGGAAGAAAGCACAGAGGAAGCAAAAGAGGCTCAAGAAGCGGGACAAGAAGGGCAAGGACAAGGCCGGCTCTCGTTGTTCCCCGTTGAACGGATTGTTCGAGTCCGACGACCTCTTTCCCAAAGTGCTCTCGTTCCTGGACGCCCGGTTCATCTGCACCACGGCAGCCCTGGTCAACAAACAGTGGCGACAAGCCTCTCAAGATCCACGCCTTTGGAAGGCCCTTTACAAGCGCGACTTTGGTCATTTGTTTTCCTGCTCCTCCACCTCTTCCCCCAAAAAGCAAAAGGTCACGAGACCTTCCTTGTCTTCCTCGTGGTTCAATTGCTACCAAGACGAGGCACTGGCAGCCCATTGGACGTGGGATACCTCCCACTTTCCTGACGAGATAGTGTACAATGGTTTAGTTTGTTCCAAGCGACCAGAAACGTGAGTGATCCCCTGCAACCTTTTTTGTTTATGTCTGCCCCTTGTCCTTCTTCTGAACGTGCTGTGCTGTGGTTGCTGTTCTCGTTCTTGTCCTTCTTCTGAACGCTTCTCGCGTTGCACACACATCAGACCAGACATCACTTTTGTGTTTGGCAACAAAGCCTACAGCAAAGGACGTGTGGGCTGGGAGATTGAGGTGGTGCGAATGGGCCAGGAGCTGAGGGTAGGGTTTACCACCAGCGTGGCAGCCCTTGCACAAGAACGCACCGTCTACACCCTCTCGCAACGCCATTTGTACTGCTACTCGGACGGATCCTGGAGGAGAGGTTATTGGGCAGCAGGCAAACGTTTATCCGAAGAGCCGGAACGCTACCGCCAGGGCGATAAGGTGGGCATTCAGCTGGACTTTATCGATGGCAAAGTGAGGCTGTACAAGAACAAGGTGTTGCAAGGGGAGTTCCCGTTGCCCGAGGGCGATCAGAAGCTTGTGCCTTGCGTTGCCATGGATGAAGACCATGACCGCATCAAGCTCATCCGCCCTGTTTGCTTTGGATAAGTTCCCCCATTGCGATATAAAGTGTAATATTTATTACACCATACCGATTATTCTGATATTTTGAATAGGTATCGAATGTTAAAATTATTTTTTATCAGTGTACGATTATTCAAATATTTAATACAGCCAATAATATAACAAAATTTTTGTTTTGTAATTTTTTGTGAAATCAAAGAGAAACGAAGAGACAATGTCGAACAATCCGTGGAAGGATCAACCTAGAGTACGTTTTTTGTTTGCTCACATCTCTCTTTTTCTTTTTCTTTTCTTTTTCTTTCTTCCTCATGGTATGTGGATCAACACTAAACAAACGAAAAAAAAAAAAAAAACAAACACATATATCAAGGTGGGAGGAGCACCTGCAACCGCCGGAAGCATCAAAAACAAGTTTGAGGAGATGGGCAAACCAGCGCCCAAACCACAGATCATCAAAGGCAAAACCACGTAACGTCTCTCGCCGACTTTTTTTTTCTTTTCTTTTCTAAAGTGGAAACGCCTTTCTCTAAAAAAAACTTTTGATTCTCCTGCCAAACGAAAAGCTGGTCCGCCACCGGCAACTCGGGCGACGTGAGCAACCAAGGCAAATTCGCACGACAACACCAAAAGCCAAAGAAGAGCGATTTCGGTAACCATTCTAATCGTTCCATTTTTTTTATTTCGATTTTTTGCTTGCTTCGTTTCTCACCCTTTCTTTCTTCACACTTCACGCTAGGCCCTGCTCCCTCTCTTGCTGATCTTCCTTGAACAAACAGACAGAAGTAGAAGAAGCAGAAGGAGTGTTGATATGATCTTACATGTAGAAAAAAAAGTAACGTTTTATACAAATAAATAAAATAAATACAAAGAGAGGGAAGAGAAAGAAGAGAAAGGGGTTGCTCAGCGCAAAAGTCTTCCTCCATCTTTGCCGTTATCGTGCGTGATGAACGAGACAGTTCTCGCCTCTACCATCTCCAACAAAGCAGCTGACATTCGCACTTGAAACTGCAACAAGGAAGCAACGTTCTTCAAAAGAATGTCGACTGCTCCAATCCACCATTTCTCGCCGGCGTGGACCTCCTCCTGGATCAGTGGGGAAGTAGGAATCAGCATTCCATCTTTCAATCCAAATAGGGCGACTCGTTGTTGCTGCAATTGGTGACTATGTTGATACTTTGAAGAAGACGATGGAGACGAGGAGGAAGAGCCATCCACCCAAAAGTCCACCGGTTGAGGCGGGTATGGAATGAGGTCCAGCAGAGAACATTCAATCTCCTCCCAACGAAAAGCTCTGTTACAACGTACTTCAAGGCGAAAACGTTTGCCCACTGCCTTTGTGACACGAAGACGATCGTTGGGCTGAACAGGAATCCATCGACCGGATGACGCTCTTGTTCTTTGCAACAGGTTTACTTCGAGCTTCGTTTCCTCGTTTGTGGTATGATCGTGATGGTTGTCATTGTTGATGATGTTAATGGGAGAAGGCGAACACGAAGGAGGAGAAAGAGGAACTCCTTTGAAGATAGGAGAGACGAGGGTAGGAGTGGAGGGAGGGGGAAATGAGCGTTGACGTTTGAGGCGAGTTGGTTGAATCAAAGGAAGAGGAGAAGAAGCAAATGGTGTATCCGTTTTTGCTGGTGTAAGCACCTCATCTAGGCTTCTCTTGTTTCCTGCTCGCTTCTTCGTTTCAGAGAAAGGTGGTAATAATTCGGTGGAAGAAGGAACTATGTCCATCTCGAGTCGATGAGAAGTAGGCAAAGCCGAGTGAGGAAGAAGGTTCATGTCCTTTCCAGACGGAGAGGTAAGAGGAGGTTCTGGAGGCTGCAACGTGACGGCTTGTAGCTGCGCTTCAAGCTGTTGAAAGAAGCCTTCCATCTGTTGTTTTTCTTCTTCGTGTGTATAAAACTGGTTCGTTTGAATTTGAAGTTCTTCCTCCACTTCTGCTTTGATGGTTACCTGCGGGACAACCAGCAATGGCATCAGTTGTTGCCAAGCAGCATTGTCGTTGGCCGTTCTGTCTTCTTCTTGTTGCAGTTGTTGTTCTTGTTTAGCGTCAGGTAACAATTGACATAGAAGTTCAGCTTCTTTTTGTTTCGCTTCTTCTCTCCTTTGTTCTTCAAGTGATGCGGAAGACGAGAGGAACGCTAAACCCTCTGTGAAAGAGTAGGTCCAGTGGTCAACAGAGTCTCTCTCTTCGCGTGGGAGCCTGTACATTGCCGTGGGCTCTTCCCACTCGGCAAGCGGCAAACACGGTTGCTGCTGTCTTCCCATTCTTCGATCGTTGTCCTGATCTTCATCCTCAGCCGTTTGTATTGTAGGCAGTTGCTGTTGGGGTTCATTTGTGAAAAACGTAGCGACGAAGTCGTCATCCACATTTTCGCCAAATTCGTAGCGCAGCGGGTTCGTTGGAGGCAACGTGTGAGTTGGGAGTGGTAGGGCTCTTTCGTCTCGATCTGTTGTTGGAAGAGACGAACGAAAGAGTTGGCTTTGTGCTCACAATAAACAACGTATCAGAAAAAAAGATAACATTACAGACCCCCATCAGAATCACGAAGAGAATAATAGCTGTGTTGTTGGTGCGAAGCTGAAAGCGCGGTGGTGGCAGTGTTCGCTTTGGCAAAGTAACCAAAGTCAAAGTCGTCCTCCTCCTCCACTTGAAAGGAGGCACCACTACCTCCGGTTCCAAAGAAAAGAGCTGTTTCCATGATGTCGTGTTGGTGTTACTACTTTTTTTTTGATTTCGTAATCTGATCCCTGGAAAAAAACCGAAAGGAAAAGGGTAGCGGAAGGGTTCAGCGAAATTGTCCCCTTCGTGTCGTCCCAAGGGAAACTTTTCGTGTCGTCCCAGAAGATTAATATCCTTTCATAAGATCAACCAACAGGAAATCATACATGATTGTCGACACCAGAAAGCTCAAGAAGAACGAACATGGCCACACACAAGAGCCAGTGGGAAGGCGGCACGCTGACCTCCACCTACCGTGCCGATGCGGTGGAGGCCCGCCACGACGCCTTGGACGCGGCCCAAGAGTCTCGCTGGGACGACCTGCTCATGCTCCTCCACGAAAATGCAACCATCAGCCCCAACATTTGGCGTTTGGCAGGAACAGAGGAAGAGGGAGAGCTGAGGAAAGAACAGGAAGGGGACACCGCCTTCTGGACGCCTCTTCACTACGCCGCCTTTGCGGGTGCCTCCACTGAGGTCATAGAGGACGTGCTCTCCTTTGGGGCGTGGAAGTCCGTTCGCAACGGACAAGGGAAGCGACCGGTGGACCTGGCCAAGATGCAGAACCATGCGGCCATCGTCCCTTTGCTTGAACCCCAGTTTCAAGTGGCAATTCCCCAGGAAGATTTGGAGCTCATCCAGAAACGTTTTCATGAGCTTATCCACAAGATAGCTTCTTCCTTTGTCACAAAGGAGGTACTTTACTCTGTCCTCTCTTGGCTCTTGTTGTACCCGTTCTCTTACGCTCGTCTTTCATTTTTGGGGGTGTTGCAGAAGTTGCGCCTGCCAGAGTTGGAGCCAGTAGCTGAGACAGGAACCACGTTTTGGTTTCCAGTGCCGGGTATGTATGGTGGCTTTTCCTACCGCTTTCAAAAGAAGGAAGAGGAGGAAGGCGGTTTTGTGTTGATCAGTGAGTCGTGGTGTCGAGTCGTAGAGGGAAGTGGCCAACGTTGGGAAGTAACTAAAGACTCGTTGAAGCTCCTTGCGGAAGGCTTTTGTTGAAGCAACTTCAACAAAACAGGTTATTGGTGTAGTAATACAGATTAACAATTCATTCACTCGTTTTCTTATGGCAACGCTGAAACTTGATAATGTACAACTGCTCGTTGAACGCCCGTCGTTGGAGAACAATCTGCACACAATGGGGCTTTAGCTAATACGTCCAATAAAGAACGAAGAACGAAGAACGAAGAAAGAGAAAAAGAAGAAAGAACGAAGAAAGAAAAAAAAGAAGCAAACTGTACCGAAGAAGTAAACCCTGAACGAGACATGATGGCTCGAATATCCTTTGGGTTGTTCTCATCGATGGCCACCAAGTAAAATACTCCCCTTTCTGATAATAAGTTCTTCAGGAGAGAATGAGTCGTTGTGCAGCACCAAGAAATGAACAGAAAAACTTACAGCTACCAACGGCAAAACACGATCCAGCACTTCCCTGCCATCCTTGCCTCCAGCCCATGCAGCACAGACGTCCCTGGTGCCCATCTCTTCAGCTTCAGAAGGTACATAAGGAGGATTGAACAGAAGAACGTCCACCAGGCCATGCAACCGAGGCTCCAAGCCAGCAAACAAATCTGTCCTTACTCCTTCTATTGAAACCTTTGAAAATAACATAACGAACAAGCAAGCAAGAAGGAGGAGCAAAGCAGCAAAAGAGAAGACGCAAGGAAGTAAGTACGTTAGCTGATGGCGAAGCAGCAGAAGTAGAAGAAGACGAAGAAGAACAAGAACAAGAAGAAGAACAAGAAGAAGAAGAAGAAGAAGAAGAAGAAGAAGAAGAACAAGAACAAGAAGAAGAACAAGAAGAAGAACAAGAAGAACAAGAAGAACAAGAACGAGAATGAGAGGAAGCAGTGTTTGCCACGTACATGATTGGCTTTGGCCGTTTGCTGAGTGGCAAATGTTGCCTCTTGGTTAACATCAATGGCCAAGAAAACAGGAGCAAGCTGTTGGCTCTTCAACATGGAAGCCAAGAAGCAAATGACACATCCACTGCCTGACCTGAAACAAGGTTCAAAGCCCAAAAAAAAAAAAACAATCGGTTATGATCACATACAAATCGCATCAAAAAACAAAAAAAAAAGTAGCACGCTACCCAAGTTCGAGGCACAGGTTGGGCCGAAGTGCCGTCAAGAAGTCCTGTTCCGCTTCCAGTGCATCCAGGAAGAGAAACGTGTCCTCAGCAGGTTCGTAGATCTTCTCGTAGTCCTCCCTGGTAAAGTGGGCAAGGTTCGGCGTCGGCAACTTTGGCTTGCTCTTGCTCTCCTCTTGTGCTTGTTGTTTTCCTGTTTTCATTTTTGTTTTTGTTTTTGTTTTTTTTTGTTTTTGTGCGGACTGTCGACAAAAATATCTAAAAAATTTGACCGTAACCAAAAATTTCAAACCACCAACCAAAATTCAAAATATTCTACCGAAAACTGTTGTGATCTCCATGGTCAACAAAATCCAAGAGAAAAGCAGAGCAATGAATTTCTGTCGACGTGATCTGCCGCAGGTGAGGCAAAGAAAAGGACTTTTTATGGTAAGTTTCATTTTCTGTTTTTGATTTTTGATTGGTGGTTTGAAACTTTCGCTAACAGATCAAAGCATTGAGCCGCTATTGCATAAGCTCACATTTTTCCGCCACACGGACAGGGAGGAAGCAAAGGCCAGGGGCTTGTTCGTAGAAGGAACATTGCCTCAGAACTCTCGTACGTCTGCAGAGTGGAGATATACCTGTTCGGCGGCCCTCCCCCTTTAGCTAAAGGCCTTAGGGAGGTGCTCAAAAGTGAAAGTAGGAGGGGAGGGAGGGTATGTTGCTCTTCTTGGTAATGGTGTGCAGTATGTCTCTTGCTTTTTCTGTTTCCACCCGAAATACTGGCCCAGAGGGAGACACCCGCGATATGTTTTTTCCCAAAAACACAAAGAGGGACAATGACTGCGGAGGAAAAGAGAAAGGAGGTTCAATGGATCAATGCTAGCAAAGGGGAAGGGGGGTGGTTCAATTGTGTTGTTGTTTCTTTCTGTTTACAGTCGTTGAAAGAAAACGACGCTTTGTTCATGGAAGGGGTTCGTTGATCAAAAAAGAAGGACATTCATTCATTCGTATTGGGCAATGTCTGGGAAGGCTTGCTCCAAGGGCAACTTAGTGTGTCGGCCCTCAGCATGAGATTTGAGCTCCGCAGCCTTTGTCGTACAAAGGAACGTTTGCTGATTTTTTTTGTATAAAATGAAGAAGTGTTGGGGTCATTCCTCAAAAACCTCTCTCTCTCTCTCTCTCTCCTCTCTCTCTTCTGCGCCAGCGAAAGTTCTTCAAGTACCTTGCAAATCTGGCACTGAATGGTTTTCGCTTTTTCGTTGCTCTTCAGTTGGCTTGCGCCTTTTGTCTTAGCGGCCGTCTTCTTGGCATTCCGCTCCCGCTTTTGTTGCGCTCTCTGCCCGTTTTGTTTGCCCATGGTGTGGCGTCCTTCCTCCTTTGCCCTTTTTTTTTTGCTATTCTTTTCTTGTTGTGTCTACAATATATCTGGAAAAATTGTTCGGAGAAATAGTTGAATGGAAACGGAAAGGGTTTGGTCAAACGTGCCATTCGTCCACCTTCTCACATACTTTCCTGACAATTGTAGCCCTTAATATTTAACACTACAAGAGGCGCTCGGTCAAACAGCTCCAGTATTCTTCTTTAGCAGTTCAAGCAGAAGGACTGAGTGTGGTTGGTAAGGGTTGTTTTGTTGGGGTTCCACGGTAGTTCTCTAACCCCTAATGGTTCAGCTACGGTCCCGCAGTAAAGGTCTGCGAAAATGTGCATTCTTGTCTCACAGAAAAAGGTTTCCGCAAGAAGAGGCAACAATTCTTTCGAACATTTCTTTATTTTGAATAAAAGCAACGAGGAGTTGACCCTATGTGAAAGTGAGCATTGGGTGGTGTTGAAGAACAGGGCGTCGCTCTTTATCAATTCCGTCAATGCAAGAAAGGCAATTGGATGAACTGAACTCCAGTAAATTGGCGAAAATGAGCATTTGAGCAAAAACCAATCGGTGTTCTTCTCTCTCTCTCTCTCTCTCTCTCTCTCTCTCTCTCTGAGGGATAAACCTTTGAACCGCTTTTAGTCAACGCTCATTCATGCTTGTAGCTTGGGCTTAAAGATTGAAAGAAGAACTGGCCATTCGCTGGATGGATCCACACCGCATTGGAAAAGAATCCATTCGCATTTTCTTTGAACTTCTGCATCGTGCAATTGTGCTTTCAGTTCCGGTATCCTATTGCTTATGCTGAATTCAAAAAATAAGAAATGGAGAAATGCATGTGAAGAGAAAGAGGAGAAACAAAGATAGGAGCAACAAAAAAAGGTACGAACATTTCGGAAAAGAGAAGTGTGACCACAAGCCAATGTTTTGAAGAAAAGGCATCCAAAGCATCTCTGACGTACAGTGTTGCTACCATGTCTGCAACTGTACCGGAAAGACAAGGTTAGAAGTGAAAAAAAAAACAGATAGCACAAGCATAATAAGACAGAACTGAAGAGAGATTGCGAGAAAAGCGAGGAAGATAGATACGAAGAAAAAACATACTTTCTCGTTCTACACCGCCGATAGAAAAACCGGAACAACGAAGGTCACGAAGCAGTAATTGAGAGAGCCGCTCGTTTATCGTCGATAGAATAAGCTTCTTCTTCAAGGCCGCTGTATGAACAGAATCCACAACAGGAAGAACAATATCGTCTTCATCCTCCTTTTCATCATCTTTGTGTGAGCCCCACAGGTCTTTCTCATCATCGATGATCGACGTGTTAGCTGACGCAGCGGAAGGATGTAGAAACTGGAGAGTAGCAGGAGTGCACCAAGTGGAGAGTGCTTCCCACAGTTGGATGAACAGAGAGAAGGTTTTTGGTTTGACTTTGGAAGGTTTATACCAAAAGTCCATCTCATCTCCACTGACGTCATCCTCAGTCTCGTCTTCGCTTTCTTCCTCTTCTTCCTCCGAATCGAGCTCAGTATTCATGTTAGATGATACATGCCCTTCTTCCGCTCGTACTTCTTGTTGGTTGTTTGCTGGCTTGTTGACAACTACAACAGCTGTGGCAAGGGTAGATTGAGCTTTGTTGACGGCGAAGCGCTCCCGCGCAGCGAGCTCTTGTTGTTGCAATGATTTTACATCTTCGAAAGAAATAGGTTGTGCTTTTGGTCGAGTTTCCATTCGCTTCTTAAGCGCCATTGCTTCATCGGAGATCCGCAGCCCTCCAAACCGCTCCATCAACCCATCTCCTCCATTTCCCTTTTGCTTGTCTGTTTCTTTTTCCTTTTGTGGTTCTGTTGCTTCTGTGCTCTTATCAACCAACATCCGTCTTTCTTCTTGCTTCAGTTTGAGTGGTGATTGCTGTTGATGTTGTTGTATTGATGGCGGTGGTGATGGTTGCGTGTTGTTGGACTTGCTTTCCGACTTTGGTCGTTCTTGTACCTGTTGTGTATTACTCTTTGGTGTTGTTTGCCTTTGAGAAAGGGGAACATAGCCTTCGATGCTGCCTTCTTTTCCTACCACAGCTGTCATTGCAGCACTGTCCATCTCGGCAGGCTGAGCAGGTCCCCTCTCAGTGATGGCACCTTGCAAAAGGAGAGGAGGAGGGGGATTCGTACTGGCGATAGAGCGAAGATGTGGAGCCACATCCGAAAGTTGGGACTCGTAGAGCTTGGAGGCAATGAGACACTCCTCGCTGCAGTAGTTTAGCCGCTCGGAGACGTCGTAGACCTTCTTTTGTGCGAGAGAAACTCTGTATTTTACCTTTGTGGGCGTTTTCTGCACAGATGCACCTAATCAGTTAGTCATGAAGAGAAGAACGCTAGTAGCAGAGAAGCAGAGCAGCGAAGAAAGAAGAAGAGAAAAGAAGAACGAGAGGAGAAGAACAGAGATAAGGTACGTACGCGCACGTTGTGCGGCAGTGGTTTGAAGCACAACGGGAAGCCACAACGGTCTGCAATGGCTCGCTCCACCACCACATCTCCATAGTGAGATGGTAGAAACAAAGAAGCCTATGTGAAATAAACAACGTAAGCTTTCAACGTTACACATGTTCCCTTTGTAAGTGACGGCTTAACACAAAAGAAGGCACACATACGCATTCGATCATGAGGTCTTTCGTGATGGTGTCCTCCTCTCCTTCTAACAGCAGTTCTTGAAGCTTGAATATCCGCTTCTCCACGTTCACCTTGTGCTTGGCAAGCGCTGCTGCACTGTCCACCGCCGCGTTGTTTTTGTTTGCAACAGCAGCCATCTCTCCTCTTCGCTTCTCTTCTCTTCGCGTACCGCTGGTTACCTCTCTGGGTGGGAGAGCAAGGGAGCAAGCCGATCACTGTTCGTCTTTTTCTTCTCTTCTTCTGTCTACAAAAAATGGAAGTGTCCGCAAGAACAAAATATGTCGACGTCTTCGAAATATCGTCGATTATTTCATATATTGTTGAGATTATTCGCCATTCAATGAATTTTTTGATTGGCAACCAATTGTCTGTTAGTCAACCAACTCCGGAGCTGGCTCATTGGACAGACAGAAGGTTTGAACTTTTTTGAATTTAAATAAATGATTTAATCTAAAACCAAGCAAACTCGGCATCGGTGTACAAAGAAAGCAAAGGATAAGGAGGCTCCTCTTCTCGACCGGTGTATTCCGGCCAGAGGAGTGATTCCTGACGTTGGGTGGTGGTGTCCTCTTCAAACTCTTCCTCTTGCCGGTGGTGGCGTGTATCGGGGTGCTGATGAGGTGCAGGGAGTGAGGCCTTCGCGTCCGGGGATGCCGCTTTCACAACACCCAAAGGTTGTGTCTCTAGCGGTACTGCTCCACCAGGATAGGCACGTGCGTCCAGAAGGGTGAAAGGCCGTTTGGCTTGTGGCCCATAGATGGGATCATGTGCAGCTGGGTCATCCCAGGTGGCAACCCACTGGCACTCGTCTCCGGCAGCGACAGGTACGTCTCGATAAGGGGGTGGCTCCTCTGCATGGCGTACCAACCAGGAAGGTCCATAAGGTGATGGTCTGTCCATAGGGTGGTACAACTGGTCCTCGGCACCCCCAACATATCCTTCGTGTCCAGGACTACCACCACCAGGCCGAACTATCAGCTCTGGCATGGACTCGTGCCCTACATATTCTTGTTGAGAATGTTCTCGATGCTGCATACAAACAAGTAAGCCAGAGAGAGAGAGAGAGAGCGAGAGAGAGAGAGAGAGAGAGTACGTACTAGAGAAAAGGAAACAGACCTACCGGGGCTAGGAGTCCGGAAATAGGGATAGGATATTGAATGGCCACGCCCATCGGGTGCAAACTTAGGCCGTTGTTGACGGTTGGTTGCATCGCCACAGTGCTCCGGACAACGACAATAACCCGAAGAAGGAGGAGGAGGTAGTGTATTATTGCTGACTCCCGATCTTGTTGCTATAACCGATGTTGTGGGAGTGCGTTGTTCGGAGGGTAATGACCAGCAACGCATGAGCTTTCGCTCAAAAGTTGGGCCAGACCTAGCCCTAAAAGAGGGAGAAGAAGCAAAAGAAGAAGAGGGAGATGGCGGAGGAGGAGGCTGATTGTGGAGACAATGAGGGTAGGCATTGCCGTAAACGCTTTGACCCCAAAGATGGCAGGATGCCGAGTAGGGTACGTCGTAGTTTGAGGTAAGAGAAGAGCATGGCTCCATGGGATGAGACAAAACGCGGCAACTCGGCGGGGCTGAGGCACAACGAGGAAGAGAAAACCTGTCATCGTAGAAAGCCCGGGCGACCGTTGACGTTGTTTTTAGGTTTGCTGGTTGCTCCATGGAGGAAGCCAAATACGAAGAAGTAGAATCAGAAGAAGAAGCTGACGACGACTGATAAGTCAAAGAAGAAATAGAAGAAAACCGGGGAGAGGTGTGTAGAGACGAAGCACAGGAAGAAGAGGCAGAAGAAGAAGAGAAATGTGTGAGGGAAGAGCGAGAAGGCGGTGAGGTCGAGGGCGGGGAGTATTTTTCTGAGGGTGTGTCCCGTCCAGAAAGCGTTCCCTCCCTCGGGCTGTCACCAGAAGAAGGCTCGTCCTCAGCATAAGTGGCAGAAGATGGAAGCGGGGAAACTGGAGAGGACCTCTTTGAAGATGACGAGGAAGACTTGCCGGTCTTCCTGAAGGAACGTTTGAAACGCTTTCTCTGTATGTCTTTGTAGTGGTGCTTGACCGTTCCCTTGGCACCCCGTTTGCAGCTCTTCCTGCCGGGAAAGGCCATGCTGACGAACCGACCAAAAGCGGAGGGGGTGGTCGGGGAGAGGCCGTGCTTTTTGCACATGCCCAGATACTCTTGATACAACGCGGACTTTTCGATGGTAGTCCCCTTTTTAGGCTCAAAGTTTTCGGTCAGCCTGAAAGCGGCCAGAAAGAAAGAAAAAGGTTCAGTGTGACGGGTGAGAAAAAGCAAGCAGGAGATATGAGGAAGGATGGGATAGGGGAAGAGAAACACAAAAATTCAAAAAAAAAAAAGATCCCCGGAAAAAAAAAAAAGCACTTGTTGGGGCCAACCAAACAGAGAAAGGCAGGGAGAGGAGAAGTAACCATTGTACTATAACACGCTTCTGCAGCTGCTTGGCAGCGTCCTCCCCCATCAAAACTTTGGTGGGGTCAGTCATTATCCCGAAATAAAAAAGCAAGATACAGAAAAGAAAAGAAAACAAAAACAAAAACAAAAACTGTGCCACAACACGGTGGAGTGGATCTGTGCCACTGTGGGTGCGTTACTTCGAAGGAGTTAAGAAAAAAGAAAAAGCGAAGAGGGAAACAGAGAGGAATAGCAGAGGAAAAGCGATAACTGCAAAAAAGATAACACCCAGAGAGCGTGCTTTTGAAAAAATCATAAAATACTACGAATGGTTTTCCGAATGGGAGCTCTGCGCTATTGTTTCGCTTTCAACAAAACAAGGTTTCCAGAAGTTAGCTGCGAGCGGGCGATCTCCGCCCTTTTCCGCTGCACTCCATATGATAAATAAGGCACAATTCGTGTATAAATGGAAAACCTCGTAAAGCTGCAATTTTACTTATTTAGTAAAATTGGATCATGGAGATTCGAGTTGGCCCTCACTTTGCAAATTCGTTCATCTCGGATCGTGTTGGTTTCCAATTTAGTGGTGTATCGCGCAGTACGCTAGTTGTCCTTGGCAACTGGGTAAATGATCTTCATTAATTCTGTTTGTGAAGGTCAACCCGCGTCGTCCCGATAAGTTTAGATCGACCAACCAAAAATCATAAAAGAGATCTTGAATCTTCTTATCGCAAATCAAAAAGAGAAAAAAAGAAAGAAAGACGAGACAGAATTTTTGGTGCCTTTGTTAACATGGAGGGAGTTCGTATGCATCTGACCATGTGGCCAGCCAGGCTGTTGGTAGCTAGGATGAAAATGCCGCTGCCTGACTGTGCTTATGCCTTTTTGGAAATCTTTCTCCAGACAAAGTTTGTCCTTATTTTTTTTTTTCGTAGATCACCTCTCTCTGATGATGATGAACTTATCACTGGAATTATTTTTTTTTTGTTTGCAAACGAAACAACAAAAGGCCTGAGCGTTTCTTTTCGTTGACACGAACGACGGATGAAATGTACGTATGTGTCCGGCCTGAAAAATAAAGTTAGACACTGAAAATTGGTGTTACGCCTTGCCTTCAGATCTTTCATCATGGACGAAGAGACACTAGCCCTCTTTCCTGAAGGCGCACTGGAAGTCGTGGAGCCTACCACCTCCTCACCTTCCACGCTCACTTCAAACATGCCTCTCCCGGCCTCCTATTGCGACGAGCACCTCAGGCTCACCCCTCTCGATCAACTGAACAAATACGAAGAAGAAGCGATGACATCCACAACAAAAACAGGAGAAGAAACAACGACAACAACTGCTGGCGGTGGTGCCTCCTCAGCGTCTTCCTCTGCAGAAACGGTCAGCGTTGCTTTGGAAGAGCACTCCTCCTCGGAAGAAGAGAGACAACAACAAGAGGAAGAGCCAAAGTGGTTTTTAGGTGGCGAGCAAGAGGAAGAGCCGGATTGGGCGTTAGGAGGTGCTGCCTCTGAGGAGGAACTTTCTCTCACCTCCTCCTCTTCCGCTTCTTCTCCTTATTCCAGACCAGAGGGATGGCCTCTGCCCAGCCCCGACGAGAGACGACGGTTTATGCGGTCGCGATCCTCCTCGGCTTCCTCCTCTGCTTCTTCTTACTCGGAAGGGCAAAGTGTGATGCAACAGCTTTCTTTGGCAGCAGTGGGCCGAGAGGGCTCAGCTGAAGGGGAAGGCGAATCGCTGTCGGCGCGAGCGGAAGGGAGTGTGGGCGGGACGGACATGGACAGTCCTCATCACCGGAGGTCTCCTTATTCCCCGCGTTATCAGTATTGGAGAGCACTTCAGCTGTCTGAAGGCTCCCTCGATTCATGTGGTATATTTTCTCCTCCTTTTTTGTGCTTTATTCTTCTTTCTACTTGTGTTTCTAGTTGGAATGGCCGTTTCATTTTTCTTTCTATCTTCTTCTCCTTCTCATTTTCTTCAAACCATTTTGGCATTGCGTGTACTATTTTCTAGTCGCAACGGGCGTAGTGGAGTCATTAGCCTTGGCATTGGCCAACAAAGGCATTTCCATTTTTTATCTAAGTACCTATGAGACCGATTGGACTTTGGTTTGTTCTCTCTCTCTCCCTCCTCACAGTCATGCTAATCACAACGCAAAAAAGGTTCCAGAAGAACGGATACACGAAGCCATCGACAGTTTGAAGGAGACTTTCACAATCATGACGGAGGGGTTGGACCAGCTTGAATTGTCTGTCCTTCGTTCAAGGAGAGCACGGGGTCGCTCATCTGGTGAGGCACCATGCAAGTCTAAACCCCCAAAACGTTTGGCGCTCCCCAACGAACGGTTACACTTGTGCACACCAGTGGAAGAAGCAAAGGATTCTATTGGCCATTTATTATTGAAAGAACTCTTTTGGCCCTGCTCGTTCGTTCTCTCTTCTCCCCCCTCTTCTCTCTCTCTCTCTCTCTCTCTCTCTCTCTCTCCATTCCTCAGTTGTTTTGTTCTCATATCTGTTGCCTTCTATTGGACTACAGAGGAAAAACATTCTTCTCTTATACAGCAATAGAAGACGAATATTCTCTGATTTTAGAGGATTCAGTTTATCAGAATTTTTCACCCAATTCTCTGACGACACCAGGCGATGACTGCTGGAGGTTGATCAAAGTGGCAGACGGTCCTCTGGGCTTCATAGAAACAGGAATTGTTGCTTCTTTGGTTGCTCCCATCTCTCGGGCGAACGTCAGCCTCTTCTACATCAGCACTTTTCTTACGGATCATGTACTGGTATGATCTATCTATCTTTCGTCGTTCGCTCTCTACTTTTTCTTTTCTTTCTCCTCTGCTCTGCTCTTTGCTCTTCTCCTTAGAATTAAACTGTTTATGCTATAAACAGGTGGATGAGCCCAACTTCTCAAAAGCTGTTTCAGCGCTTCAGCAGGAGAAAGACAAGTTTATTGTACCTAATCTTTCCTGAATGAACAATGCACATTTTTTCAACAGCAAAAAAGAGACATCCCCCCTCTCTTCTTCTTGTTCTTCTTTCTTCGTCTTCTTCTTCTTCTTCTTCTTCTTCTTCTTCTTCTTCTTCTTCTTCTTCTTCTTCTTCTTCTTCTTCTTCTTCTTCTTCTTCTTCTTCTTCTTCTTCTTCTTCTTCTTCTTCTTCTTCTTCTTCTTCTTCTTCTTCTTCTTCTTCTTCTTCTTCTTCTTCTTCTTCTTCTTCTTCTTCTTCTTCTTCTTCTTCTTCTTCTTCTTCTTCTTCTTCTTCTTCTTCTTCTTCTTCTTCTTCTTCTTCTTCTTCTTCTTCTTCTTCTTCTTCTTCTTCTTCTTCTTCTTCTTCTTCTTCTTCTTTTTTTTTTGTTCTTCTTCTTCTTCTTCTTCTTCTTCTTCTTCTTCTTCTTCTTCTTCTTTGCGGTCTCCGCTGCTCTGTCTCGTTTCCTTTCTCCTATCCTCGCTCCTCTCTGTTGAATCGACGTCAGCGCCCTCAAATAAATGATGCGTAACCGCGCGCCATTGGCCAAAAATTTGCCATCGCGGAGATTATTCCACCAATGGCGTGTTTTATTCATCGATCACATAATTAACTCCAAAAATTCGCCGATAGATCAACCAAAGGAAATTCTTAAAAATAAAAAGCGATGAAACCGAAAGGGCAGCGAATGCAAGGCTCTTCATCCTCCATTTCTCCTTCGTTTTGGTGTACCGACAACAGTAACCACCACCTCTATCACCACTACCATACTTCACTGCACTTCAGTGGATAAAAGGACGCAATGACGGAACCTATCCTAGGAACGTCCGACTCGCAACTTTCCGATGAGAGCAACCACAGTCCCCCTGACAAAGCTGTGTTGTCCTTCTCCTCCTCCTCCTCTTCTTCGGAGGAGGAGGAGGATGGTGCCAGCAGTGAGCACGGTGAGGACGAATCTCCTCCGGAGCAGGAAAGAATAGCAGAGTCATCTTCACAAGACTACTACTCAAGCGATGAAGAGGAAGTCGTAGCAGACCTAGGCGAAGAGTATGACGAAGAGAGCGAAGAAGAACGTGAAGGTACCAAGACAGCTCTTTCTCTTTTGAGCAACAGTTATTTTCTGACTCTTTTCACAATCAACACGCTCAAAACCAAAGCGCAACAGGACAGCGAAAACGTTCTTTCGACGGCCAAACTGTTCACGCAGGTCAGCGACCCTATCAGCCTGCGGTGGGAAAAATTTGACTACTTTGTGGACGCGAAGCGCAAGTGGTGGAAGTTTGGCAAAGACAACGTAACTCCCTGCTTCTCTCCCTCTCTCTCTCTCTCTCTCATGATGGCTCTCTTGCTATTGCTCTCTCGCTCTGCTTCTTCTTTGCTTCTCTCTTCTGCTTTTCAGCGTCTCACCTTCTCTCGTCTTTCCTCTCTCTCTCTCTTTGAACTTCGAACCCTTTTGTTGCTGCAGAAACAAAGCAAACGGAAACAAATCTTGTTCGATGTCGAAGGAGCGGTTCAGGCGGGAGAGTTGCTCGCCATCATGGGTCCTTCTGGTATGTATTATGCGTCTCCTTCTATTCTTGGTTCGTTTGAGCTTTTGCCTTATTTCTCACGTTTTGCTTAACAAAAAATAAGGTGCTGGTAAGACAACCATGTTGGATATTCTTGCAAAGCGGATCAAAGGAGGCACTCTCACAGGTGACATTTTCGTTAACGTAAGTGAAATAACTTCTCTCTCTCTCTCTCTCTCTCTCTTGTTATTCTTGCTTCGCTTCAAAGGGGTTTATAACTATTACCTCCCATTTTTTCCTTGTAGAACGAGAGACGCGGTTTGCGCAGAAAAGAATTCGCATACGTTCAGCAGAAAGACCTCTTCTTTGCTACAACGACTGTCAGAGAAACCCTCTTCTATGCAGCCATGCTTCAGCTCAAAGGAATGGGGCTGACTGTGGCACAGAAGAAAGAGCTGGTGGAGGTCGTCATTGAGGAGATGGGCTTGGGTTCATGTGCTGATACGAGAATTGGTAACGAACTGAAACGAGGAATATCTGGAGGCGAAGCCAAACGAACAGCCATTGGGGCAGAACTTATTACCAACCCAAGTAACCTTTCTCTTCTTTTATTTTCTTGTGTTCCCTTGCTTCTCTTTCTCCATTTTCTCCCTCTCTGGGTGTCCTTCTTTGGGTTACTGACAAAAACTTGCTTTTTCAAGAGCTGCTCTTTTTGGATGAACCAACGACTGGGCTAGACAGCGCTGTGTCGTTGTCGCTCGTCAACACGTTACGTCGATTGGCCGAGAGAGGCCGAACCATCGTCTGTACAATCCATCAACCGCGTTACGAGATCTTCAGTAAGTTTGACAAGCTTTTGCTGATGTCGGAGGGCAAAGTGGTTTATTTCGGAAGCGTCGCCGAGTCCATTGCATACTTTTCTGCGTTGAACTTTAAATGTCCTCGTTTCCAGAATCCTGCTGATTACTTTTGTACGTTCATTTCAATCTTCTTCTTTCTTTGCTTGTTATGTTTCCTTGCTTTTCTTTTGTCGTTTGTTTTCTGCGTTGGCCATATCTATTTTACGTAAGTTTTAAAACGTGGTTTTCACGACTTCAACTAAAACTTATGGTCGGAGGTATGGAAGAACAATGCTGCTCTTAAGCAGCAGCAATGCTTGGTGAATCCATTTCGAGGTCGTAGTTACGTTTTATACTACGCACCTCTTATCACCTATTTGCACAATATTTACGCATAACTCTTTTTGTCGTTTTTTTTTTTCGTTTCGTTCTCTTTCGCCCTCTTCTCTCTTCTTCAATATGACGACTAATGTGAAGAATCTATCTGATAGTGGACCTAATTCGCGTTGACAAGAACGATGCAGAGAGCATTACTAGCGTAGAGACCGTTCGCATGCTTCAGGAGGAGTGGCCTAGATCCAACAACAGGAAGAAGTACTTCTTGACGGACGGTTCTCCTGTGTCCTCAACTATTGATATTCAGGAAGAGGATTACGACGAAGATGAAACTAGCAGCTCGTTGGATTCTACTCCATCTCATCCCTTCAAGAAGTATCTTACTCACAAATGGACAGAGGTTCGTCCCTTTCAATCGTTGTTGATTGGCTTCTACTAAACGAAACCCTAAACAGTTTTGGGTATTGTCGTTACGCACGGCAAGAGAAACATGGCGAGATCCGCTCTTGTTCTGGACCACAATTCTGCAGTTCCTTGTATTTGGTTTCGTGACTGGCTTCGTGTGGTATCAACTGCCTGTAGACCAAGAAAGCATGAGGGATTGGTTTGGTCTCATCTATTTTGTTCAAATGACTGCCGGCTTTCCTCCCGCTTTAGCCACCGTATCATCAGGTACATCTTCTGACTTTTCCCTCTTCTCATAATCGTTATCCTTCTTCTTGGATTAAACTAACTAACTTCCTCTCCCTTCTTTCTCTCTCTCTCGCTCTCTCTCGCTCTCTCGCTCTCTCTCGCTACTTTCTTCTTTCTTCTCTCAGTACCTCCGATCAGACCTTTGCTCAAAAGAGAGCATGAGAAAAAAATGTACAGCAGTTGGATGTACTACATGGTGTTAACTATCATCAACTTTCCCATTTATCTTGTCTCCGTCATTCTCTACACCACCACCATGTATTGGACAGTGGGGTTCCACAACAGTGTTGAATCCTTCTTCGTATTCTTTTTGGTGACGTGGTTGTTGATCGATGCGAACTATCAGCTCGGCCTTAGCGCAGCCGCTGTCAGCCCCAGTGCCGAAGTTGGCAACATCGTTCTCAGCATCCCTATGATCCTGTGGACCATCTATTCTGGCTTTTTCATCCTTCCTGCTAATATTCCTGGTACTTAATCCTTCTCTTTGACGCTCTCTTCCTCACTCTTTGTCTTATGACCTTTCTCTTTTGTTGTTTTCCATATAACTATCAGACTGGTTCATATGGCTATACTGGACATCAATGTACAAATACGCCTTTGATGCGGTGGTGCAACAACAATTCTTGGACCAGACGATCCCCTGCAACACCCAGACCTGCGAGCTGACCACCGAGTCCGTTCTGATCAACGGTCAATCGGTGAACGTGACCGACTTGCCGGTAGACAGCTTCGAATGCGAGGTAAGCGGCTGCCTTCGCAACATAGATGATGTCGTGGAGCTGTTCGATTTCAGTTTGGGGGTTTGGGAGTCAGTTGCCGTTCTGGCGGGGATAGCTGTCTTGCTGCGGGTCAGCTCTTTTCTGTTGTTGGGACATGTTAGTCATCGTATTTAAAATGCGATGCTAGCAAACTTGTGGATAAGAGGAAGTAAAACAAATATAGTTTTGTTTGGTTTTATTTAAAGTTTGTGTGAAAACAGAGAAAAAAAAATGTGTAAAAAGCTCTTCTTTTGTTTAGCTTACATTTTCTTCGTCAGGAACAACAATGTCAAGAGGCAACATCGCTCTCACGGTGGAAGCTCCAAACTTTTTCTTGAAGGCGATCGTCACAACGAGCGCCCATACCCTTCCTTTCTCCTCTCTTTGCTTTTCCTCCTTCACTTTGTCCAGGAATGGAGGAGAAAAGCTGTCCTTCAGCATTGCTTCCCAATCCTCCAATTTCTTGTTTTCTTTCTTGTCTGCAGAAGAGGAAGGCGTTGGCGAAGCTGAAGAAGAGCTATCTTTAACCCTCCCTTTCTCCTCTCTCTGCTTTTCCTCCTTCACTGTATCCATGAACGGAGGAGCAAAGCTGCCCTTCAGCATTGCTTCCCAATTCTCCAATTTTCTTTTTTCTTTCTTGTCTGAAGAAGGGGAAGACGTTGACGAAGCAGAAGAAGAGCTATCTTTAACCCTCCCTTTCTCCTCTCTCTGCTTTTCCTCCTTCACGTTGTCCAGGAATGGAGGAGCAAAGCTGCCCTTCAGCATTGCTTCCCAATCCCCCATTTTTTTGTTGTCTTTCTTTTCCGAAGAAGAGGAAGGAGTTAACGAAGCAGAAGGAGAGCTATTGTTTGAAGCTTGCTTGGGTCTTCTGGTTTTGGTTCCGCCGGAAGAGCCAGATAGAGCTTGTTGGATTTTTACCTCCCAGTTTTGCATTTCTTTCTCTCTCTCCGAGTGAACAACGCTTCTCGACAGGCTTTCTTTCTCCGGGATAACAAACACCAGCTTTCCTTCGTACTTTTGGCCGCCCAACACGGGAAACTTGCCGCTTTGTTGCTCCGTTGCGTGATACTCCTTCCTGCTGTTTTCCACCTGCCAATATTTGCTCTCTCCCGCTTTCCTCACCTCGATGTGAGCCGTCAACGAATGGACCTCTCGTTTGTTGTGTTGGTTGTCCACTTCGACGACGAGCTGAAGGAGGTTGCTGGGGTGATAGGGTTGACGACGGAACCAACATTCCAGGGTGAGGCGTTGTTGGTTCCAGAAAGTTTTTGTCGTTCGACAGAATTCGACGTCCTGGCCGTCTTTCAGGAGTACAAGGGTATCTCTTCGTACAACGCTGCTTCCTCTCGTTCTTCTTGCAATGAGATTTTGTTGTGCTTCTTCCTCCTCTTCTCCTCCGGCTTGAATTTGTTTTGCCGGTTTTTCATCTTCAGAGCTGCCAGAAATAAGGTCCTCCTCTTCTTCAAATTCTTCTCGGTTGTGCACTTGTATCACTTGCTCGTTTTCTCCGTGTTCTGCGTGCGTGCTTCGTTTCTCGCCGCCTTCACCCGAGGAAGAACTTGACCCGGTTTCATCCGCTGAACTGGCAGGACTGTGCTTGTCGACTGTAAGACCCCTGCATCTACCCAAGCTGTTTCGCATATGCCTTCGTTCCGCAATGGCCTCCTTTTTGCTGCCCGTCGTCTTCTGGGCGGCAACCCAGCCTCCTGCCTCACGTCCGTTCATACCCGTTGAGCGCTCTGCAGGTATTTGTTCTTTTTCTCCGAGGGAAAGTAATAAAATGCATTACCAGGGAAACATTCATTAAGAAATTAATTAATTAATTTCAATATAAGCACATTCTGTTCTAGCTCTTTTGATCCGAAGAACAACGCAATGGTGGGCATATCCGCTGTGGTGTAGTCGGTAACACGGCTGGCTTTCACCCAGTCACCCCGGGTTCGATTCCCGGCAGCGGAGGCATCAGATCTTTTTTTTTCCTCATTCTTGCATTGAAAGCTCTCTTTTTAGTTTGTAACCTGCAATCATAGACAAAACCTGCCACACTGTCCTTTATCTCTGGGCAAGGTGGATCCACTTATGTTTGCAATTCCTCATATTCTACCCTGTTCTCCTTTATCTCTAGGCAAGGTGGATCTACTTATGTCTACAATTCCTCATATTCCACCCTGTGGGAGCATGCATTCATGTGAATCCAAACATAAGCACTGGTATAGAGAGTAACAGGAGTGTAGTGCCATGAGTGCAAGTTTTCTTCTTTTGTTGGAGATGTGGAATGCCTAGGTTAGCTGTGGAAGTTAGTTGAAGAGTGTTCTGTCTTCTTTAGGAATGTAGAACCTAGGATCATTGTAGGCCTCAAGAATATTTGTAGAACAGCTCATTATTCCTTGTTAGAAAGGGCGAATAACATGAACAAACGGGGCCAAAACGTATTATTCAAAAAGGAAACAAGGGAACAAAGGGTGTCAAAAGGGAAAGTGTGGTGTGAACATAACAAAACTAACTAACTAAAAGAAAGAGAGAAGGAGGCAATGGAATAAAAAGAAGAAGCCTAGCAATGTGGCAACAGGCAATTGGTCCACATCACAGATGTTGATAGAAAGGAAAGGCAAGGAAAGGCACAATGGAACTAATATGTTGAAAGTAATTCTCAACATCTTGATGATTACATCTACACACTTTGCAATAAGCTTCACTTCTACAACCACCAAGTTTGCTTTGCATCTGGCCTACCACCTTCAATCTGAATTGAATGTATTTGTAGATGAGGGATAAACCCTGTGGATCAAGAAAGGGACGGCACATAAGTAACTCTGGGTTTATTCACAAGAAAAGAGGTGTGAACCAAAGTGTGTGCTTTGAGTGTGTCATGAGGAAAAAGGGAAAAAAGACAGACAAAAGACAAAAGACAAAAGACAGGAAGTCATAATGATGCAAATTGTTGGTTTTCCAACATATTTGAGGACATTCAACCTTGGCTCAGTGGTCCCCAAGAAACCTATCTGCAAATTACAAACAATTGTCTTCATATAAACACAAAACAAAATGAAACCTTCTTCAATTGGAAACTTGGCTGCACAAAAAATCAGATGGTCATGAATGAGCAGAGCAATGCATAAGAGTTTTACTTACATCTACCTTTCCTCAGTATTCCTTTGCAATAATTTTCTGTACCATTAATGTTGGTTGCTCTTTGTTCACCTCTAAAATGCAATAAAAAATCCTCTTTGCTCTGAACTGTCTCTGGCTTTCACTCAGCTACCCCTAGGGAGTGTTCCATTCCCTAGCTAGCTGGAGCAGAGAGCTTTTGTTCTTTTTATCTTCGCTTTCCGGCATGGAGGGAAAAGTGCGCTCTTTTCACTCCATAATTATTTTCCTTTTGTAACCCCAGCGTGTTTTTGCGCAAGGGCGAGTGATTGATAATTAAACAATTATAGGGCACGGTGCTTTTGAAGTGAAAACAAGTCAAACCCCAATTGTTTCTTCCAAACGTAAAGGCACACAACCAAGACTTCCCAACCATGAAGTTGCTTTTGTTTACCTTTGTTTCGTTGTGTGCGTTACAGATGGTACGACCACAAGAGTGTACCTCCCCTACTGGAGTCTGCAAAACGCCTCCTTCCTTGAAAGAGGTGGAGAATTGTTTGTACAAGTGCAAGGAATTTTTTGCGTTGGGTCCTGTCCCTTTTTGTGGGTACGTTCTCTTTTGTTCTTTCTGTTATCTTCTTGTGTTATGGTGTTTTATTTGTTCTGTTTTTTTTTTATTTTTGTTTGCTTGCCGTCTTGTTCTTTTTCTGAATGCATATGGTACGTTTTTAAAATGGTTTTTCTCCTTCGTTTTTATAGCTGTGTTGAAGCCCAATTCCCGACTTGCATGGGTTGTCTGGCCGACTTGGAACCGTTCTACAGGGAGAGCACCGCCGTTTATTCCACTTTGGCAACATGCCCTCGAATGAGAGATCTTTACAAAAACACCAAAACGTTCGCCCAGTTGGACCCTATTTGGGATGAGCAATGCTCCAGGTGCGGAACTAATGGCTGGCTTTACAAGGATTATAGTTCAGGAGAATCCTTGTGCATTTGTAATAAGGGCTATGCTGGTTTCAATTGCACAATTGGTACGTTTTGCTTTTGTTTTTTGTTGTTTGTTGTTTTTTTTGGGGTTTGAGTTTTTTGCGTTTCTTTAAACACTTTGGAAAACAAATTTAACCTCTACGTACTCATCATTATAGAACGATCTCCGAGTTATTGCGGGAGTGAAGAGTTTGTAGGTGGCTGCATAGATTCTGGCGTAAAACCTCCTTGTGACGGCCTTTTGCTGTACTTTACTCCTCTTCCTTTTCTTCTTTCTTTTTGTTTCTTACCAACGAACACTCGGAATGGAACATTAGCTGCCATTCAGCAAACGGCGTTTGTACAACAAGAGCACTAGCCACAGTATTGTGCCCTACAAGAATATGGACCTCCTTCTCCTACGACCCAAACTCGTGCTACACTCGCAGCTGCGTAACCACCTGCCTTCTTCCAGACGTCCAAACAACGAGGAGGAAAGAAGAGATAGTCAGCACGAATACAGGTTTTCTGTGCAGCGATGGGCAATGCGTAGCTGATGCTTCGCTCTGCGAACAAGAAGAAGAGAGCTCAACCATTGTGACTGCTTTGGAGACCGATCTCTCCTCCCTCGACCTCTCCTACAGAACGCTATTGCCTCTTACCAACATCGACACCGGCTCGCTTATCGGCAGAGTGGAGTTTGAAGAAAACACTTTTGCCGTAGGGACCCGTTTGACCGTTGAGCCGACTTCGTTCACCACTTTGGCAGAGCTGTTGGGAGAAGATGGAGAGAGCTTTGCTGAGAAGATTGTGTCCGCTGTTGTCACGCTGAGAGCTAGAGATTTGACGAGTGGAGAGGAGTTGGGGGAGAAGGGATTCCTTTCGCCAGTTAGGATTGTTTTGGCACCTGTTCGCGCGGTTAACGTGGTACATGTTCTGTTTTCTGTCTGCTTCTTTGCTTCTCTGCTTCTTGTTCTTGTTCTTGTTCTTCTTTCATTCATTCATTCTTTCTTTCTTTGCTTTTTCCTTCTTCCTTCTTCTTTCTGCTATTTAACTTTGTTCTATTCTGACTCCAACAAAAAAAACCCCCAACAAAACAGACGGACGTATGTATAGCATACCTGAACGTAACGCTCAAGGAGTGGATTTGCTTGGAGAACACAACCATCGCCAGCGTGGAGCCTCTGCTCTTAACCGCCGTGACGCCCCACTTCACCGACTTTAGCGTCATTCTAACCGGCTCTCCCTCCGACGGTGGCGGCGGTGGCGACGGAGAAGACGGCGTTGAAGACGGCTACGGCTATACTGACGGGGACGACGGCTACAACGCGGATGGCGACGGTAATGCGGACGATGGTGGCAATAACGATGATATAGGAGCATTGGATGATGCGGCCAAGACGGAGGAGGGAGGGGACGAGGAGTGGATGGCCCCAGTGCTCGGCGGGGTGGTGGGTGGGGTGGTGCTGCTGGTGATGGTGTTCGCGGCGGGCGTCGCTGTGGTATGGTACGTGAGGAAGGCCAAGCTGAGGAGAGAGGGCGGCTCCAACGTGGTTAACTTTGATGATGACTTGGAGCTTTCTGATTGACGAAGTGAGGGAATGAACATGAATAATAGCTATCCTTTTTCTTCTTTCTGTACTTTGGCTTTCTTTTCTTTTTCTTTTTCTTTTTCTTTTTCTTTTTCTATTTCTTTTGTTTCTTTTCTCTGTCAACAAAAAAAAGAAAGAAAGATCAACCGCACAAATTTGATCGACGATCATGCAAGCCCCCCCACATGAGCCAGAGCACAGCTTCATCGGTAGGTCTGACCCCACAAAAAAAACCTCTCGCTTTGTTCATTGACGGATGATGGATCAACTTGCTTGTGGCGAAACGACAAAATCAATCACAAAAGATATAGGAGCCAATCTAACAGACGACATGTTTGAAGGTCGCTACAACGGAAAAGCAGCCCACGAAAGCGACTGGGAAGATGTTCTCACTCGCGCTTGGAACATTGGGATGAAGGTTTTTTTTTCGCTTTGTTCTTTTTTTTTCACTTTACTCACTTGCTTTGAGTGTTTAGAAGATTATAATCACTGCCGGGAACTATGAAGAAGCTCAAAAGGCATTAGCGCTTGCTCGAAAAGATGGTTTGTCCTCTTCTCTGCTCTCAGCTCTGTCTCTGTCTCTGTCTCTGTCTCTGTCTCTGTCTCTGTCTCTGCCTGTCTCTGTCTCTGTCTCTGTCTCTGTCTCTGTCTCTGTCTCTGTCTCTGTCTCTGTCTCTGTCTCTGTCTCTGTCTCTGTCTCTGTCTCTGTCTCTGTCTCTGTCTCTGTCTCTGTCTCTGTCTCTGTCTCTGTCTCTGTCTCTGTCTCGTCTCTGTCTCTGTCTCTGTCTCTGTCTCTGTCTCTGTCTCTGTCTCTGTCTCTGTCTCTGTCTCTGTCTCTGTCTCTGTCTCTGTCTCTGTCTCTGTCTCTGTCTCTGTCTCTGTCTCTGTCTCTGTCTCTGTCTCTGTCTCTGTCTCTGTCTCTGTCTCTCTCTCTCTCTCTCTCTCTCTCTCTCTCTCTCTCTCTCTCTCTCTCTCTCTCTCTCTCTCTCTCTCTCTCTCTCTCTCTCTCTCTCTCTCTCTCTCTCTTAGAAGCTAAAGAAAGACTAAACTGTCGTTGGAAGAGAGGCTGTTTTGTACTGTTGGAGTGCATCCAACTCGTTGTGGAGAGTTTGACAAAGCAGAGGAAGGAGCAGAGCAGTACCTCAACAACCTGCTCGCTCTCATCGAAGCCAATCGTGATAAGGTCGTTGCAGTTGGAGAGTTTGGTTTGGGTAATGTATTCATTGTGTGTGTCCTTACTCTCTTCTTCGCTTCTCTACTCCATCATTTCTTCTTTTCTTGTTTTCTTGCTGCATTGCTTCTTTCGACTGATGATCAAAATATGTAAAGACTATGACCGGCTCAACTTTTGTGATAAAGAAACGCAGAAAAAGTGCTTTTACCTTTTGCTTGAGCGTTCTGTTTCTTGTGGTGTTACTTACGCTCGTCATTCCCTTCTTGTGCATCTTTGTTTAAAACCATCAACACAACAGATACTTCGAGCAACAGTTTGAGTTGGCGGAGCGGAGTGGTTTACCGCTGTTCCTTCACATGAGAGCTGCATGTGATGACTTTTGCGACATAGTGAGCAAGAACAGAACTCGTTTTAAGCATGGTGTTGTTCATTCCTTCACCGACAGTGCTAAGGACTTGCAAAAGGTTTTAGCGCTTGACCTCTTCGTTGGCTTAAATGGTACGTAGCTATTCATATCATTTTTGCAGGAGAGAATGTTAATGATAAAACGAAAAGGTTGTTCACTTAAAACAGAAGAGAACTTGGCTGTAGCCGCTGCCATTCCTCTTAATCGTCTCATGTTAGAGACAGGTCAATCTCTCTCTCTCTCTCTCTCTCTCTCTCTCTCTCTCTCTCTCTCTTCGCTCTACTCTCCAATTATTCTCTCTGCAAAGACTGACAGTCGAGTGCAACAGATGCGCCCTGGTGTGACATAAGGAACACCCACGCAGGAGCCAAGCACATCAAAACACAATTCCAGAAGAAAGACAAGAAAAAGTTCGAGAAAGGAAAGTGGGTAAAAGGCAGAAACGAACCCGCTGCCATCGTTCAAGTATTGGAAGTTGTGGCTGCGGTGAAAGGCATTCCTACAAATGAGGTCTCACGGCAGGTCTTTGAAAACACTGCTCAAGTCTTCTTTTCTTCTGGTGAAGAGAAATAGAGCAGGAGTTCAATTAACTGTTTTATAGCCTTCCAAAGTTGTCTAGTTCTTTGGTTAAGTCTTCTTTGGCGGCTTGTGCTCTCAAAAGTCTTCTCCGTCCGTGTAAATACTCCATTGCCTCTGTCGTTTTATAATATGAGAAGAAAAAAAAAAAAAGGAACAGGCACAGGCAGGAAATATGGAAAGAAGAAGAAGAAGAAGAAGAAGAAGAACAAAAATAACAAGAAGAACAAGAAGAACAAGAACAAGAACAAGAAGAAGAAGAGCAACAAGAACAAGAAGAAGAAGAAGAAGAAGAACAAGAACAAGAAGAACAAGAAGAAGATGAAGAACAAAACCTCCATAAGTATTGGGCAGAATCTGCTTTTTGTTGGAATTGCAGCGAAAGGTAATGTGAAAGACGTTTGTAGTCTCCTCCACGTCTGATCCAAGTTCGCAAACGTTGGCTTGCACTCGCATCTGGATCAACGGAAAAGTTTTCTCCTCATTATCGCCTTCTCCCTCGTTCTTTGTTGCTTCTTCCTTTTTATCCTCCGCTGTATATACCACATTACAGTGAAACGAGAGTATGGAACCTATGCGAACAGGCTTTATGAAGTGAATGTCGTCCATCGATACAAACTCCGGCCGCTCTTTGGCAAACATACCACAGCTCGCAAACGCCAGTTCGAATGCTTGCCGCATCAAAAAGCCACCATAGATGTTCCCGTGTATATTACGATTCTGTGTTGAAATATAAGAAGTAGGAATGAGATGAGGGAGAGGAGAGGGATAGAGGGGAAGGAGAGGGAGAGGGAGAGAGAGAGAGAGAGAGAGAGAGAGAGAGAGAGCAGGAATAAGGAAGGATGAGAAACCTGGGGGTGAGTCCATTGAGTTGAAGAATGACCAGTATCTGACATTAGTACGTAGTGACGATGAACAGGAGATGAAGAAGCAGAGGAAGAGGAGGCAGAAAGGAGGGCCATCTTGCTCCTCCAATGTTGTTGCATGAAGAAGTTGTGAATCAACGAAACCTCTTCGGGACGGGGAGGCAACCGCATGAGAGATGTGTTGGCAGCCTCCTTTCGATAGGTGGCATTGATGGCTCCTTGCTCGAAGCGACGACGTTCCTCCGGAGTAACCGGTTGCAAGGCAGGTACCACCAATGCAGAGGAAGCGTCCTTCGTACGAGCTACCATCACGAAATGGGCCAGCATGTGTGGCAGCACATTCGTCTCGTCATCCATCACCGAATAGACCTCTGCGCGAACTTCCATGGAGGACTTTCCTACCCATGTCACCAGACCTATGGACAAGCACGAAACAACAAGAGAAGAAGATGAACAAAAAGAAAGCATCAAGCGACAAAGGGCTGACCTTTCATCTTGAGGTCTCTGTCTCCACGTATAGGGTTTATAAGTTGGATGCGATCCACAGCGGCCGTCACTATGGTGGTGTTGAATGCAGAGCCAGCCGTGGTGGGCACCCTGTTGTGGACACCCACGGTGTGAACCGGTGTGCTTTGACCCTCTGTATGTTTGTACGCTATTTTACCTTTGAAAGCGGCAAATCCATGGCATCGAAAGAGAGGCTTCAGTTCCAGAGGAGAGAAGGAGAAGGAAGAAGGGCAAGCGCAGCAGCGAAGGGAACGAGAGGACAGAGAAAAGGCGAAGACTGAGAGACACAAACATGGCAGAGGAGAGAGGAAGAGGAGAGGGACGAGTAAAAGTGAGAAAACGAAGATAGCATACCAGCGAAGCCGTCCAAATCCTCCAAAACCATTCCTAGGCGTATGTTTCCAAAGCTATTGAGGTAACCCTCCCTGAGCTCCAAATCGGAACCAAAGGCCAAAGAGTCTTCCACGAGAGAGTCGCGAGGTTGTTTTGCGGGCCGATCCGCTCTTGTGCTGGTAGTCGTTGTTGCAGTGCTGAAGCAGTGATGACGGCCACTCAACCCTAACCACCGCGGTACAGAGGCAGCAGCGAGGGCAGGACGCACAAAGGTCCGGCTCATCGGGAACCATCGCAGGGTATCGCTCACTTTCGCTCTCATCTTTGCTCCCCTGTTTTTTTGTTTTTTTAGCTTCTGATTACTTTTGAAATTTTAGTGGGCAAAACCAGCGAAATATCATTTGTTGAATTGAGATGTTTGAAATTCTATTGGATTAGACTATAATGATAGGAAACTTGTTTCGTTGCTCAGAAGCAGTGCGCAAAGGTCTCGCGTCTGGTTTACTTCTTTGTCTTTTTCTTTCGTTGCTCAACTACAAAGCTTTCTCCACTGAGACCCAAGTTTTACATCGAAGCAGAGGGAGCAAACACAAACACAAATGGAAGTTGCAGAGCAGCAGCCGTTACAAAGAGTTACCTATCCGCTGTACGGCCGGGAGATAGGGGCAAGAAGCAAAGCGAACCGCCTCTACTGCCGCGACCAGCTGCGCAGGCTCAAGCAAGAGCTTCGCACCCTCAAAAGAGAGCAGAGAAAGGCGCCTGGCCCTGCAGAAGAGCGAGTGCAAGCCATCGAACAAGAAACCGCCCGAATGAAAGAGCTCAAGCTACAAAACAGGAAACAGACGAGAGAGGCTCGCGCTCTCGTCAAACAACAGCTGCGAGAGCTACGAGGTCGTCGTCCTGCTGGCAACAAGCAACAACCAGACTTGGAGCCAGCGAGGGACCCATGGCAAGCTCGTCTGCCCAACATGCACAAATTATTCGCAGGGAGAAACCCCGCTCTTAGAGAAAAGATCAAGAACCAACTGCAAAGCTTGTTGGAGGCCAACGAAAAGGGAGAAGGCGAAGGAGGAAAAGACGAGTTCGAAGCAGCGGAGAAGAAGTTGGCGGCGCTGGTGGCCTTTTTGGACGAGCGCATGGAGAAGGCGTGCCCTCAGGCTCACATCATCGACTTTTGTGCGCTGGAGGCGTTGATAAACGCTCTTGGAGATCACGTTGCTTCCATCCTTCGTCTCTTCTTGGTTTCAGCTGGACTACAAGATGGAGAGAAGCAACAACAAAGAAGCTTTTTCCAAGCTGCCGTCTCCGAGTCCTACCATCACGACCTGTTCGAGAAGATGGTCCTGTTGGCAGGACAAAAGAGCAAGTGGAAGTTGCGGATGCACATCTTCCTTCCGGAGAACTTCACCGTGGCTCAGGAGGAGGTTCATTCTCATCGCAACCACTTTGCTTCTCGCATTCTTCATGGCGGCTTCTCTCACGAGATTTGGGAAGTTCCAACCGATGCGGAGAGCAGAATGGACGTCGTTCAAGAAGCTGGAGTTGAAAAGAGGGAGGAAGCGGAAGAGGGATGCGGACGCTTCCATGAGCTGTACAAATACGTGTATGACCCGCTGGTGACTGGAACAGGCGAGGAGGCTACGCGTGTGTTCAACTTGAACGCTTGTGGCAAGGTTCGTTTGGAAAAGCTGGAAGAAGTCTTTGTCGGCAAAGGTCAATCCTACTACATGCATACCTCTGTTCTTCATGCTGGTTTGTTGTCCTCTCTCTCTCTCTCTCTCTCTCTCATTGTCTTTCTAATAAACTTAGAAACAAACAGTGACTAGTTTGGATGGCTGTACTGTAACATTTGTTTTGAATGCGCCGCAAACGAACCAAACGAGCTGCTTCGCCACGTACCAACCCTGGAAAGAAGAGACATTCGTGCGATGTCGTTTCACCGCTGCGGAGCTGCGCGAACAGCTATCGCGTGTATTGAACCTCATTGAAGAAGGATCCTCTTCCCAAACGACAAGCGAAACCAACGATTTAACTGACGAGGAAGAGAAGCGCACACGCAGAGCAGCTGCCCTCTTGCAAGAGCAGGAGCAATAACATTATTGTTGCTGACGTCTTACCTCTCCCTCCTTGGCAAAAGATGAGCTCATCCACTAGTAAGCCGAATAATAATGGTATATAAAGTGAGGTTTTGAAACAAACACAAACCAATAAGAAAAGCCATTTACGCACTTTAATACGACATTCGCTTGGTCACTGGTCCGTTCGTGTGTGGCTGCGACCAACCACAACATCGGCCAGGGCAGCTTTTCGTGTGGTCACCTGAGCGGCTGGTTGTTTGGTTAATCTCCGGTATTAATATTGAAATTGAATGAGCAGGACTACCAGCATTGCGGCGTGTAGCCCATGAAAAACTCTCCGCTTAGCGAACAGAAACAGAGAGAACGAACATGAACAGGAGAGCCGTACAATTGCTATGCATAGCTTGTTTGATAGGTTTTGGTAGTGCTGGCTTCCGCTTCCTTGGTCCGAAAGAGAAAGCCAACCCGACTCCCGGCAAGGCCGTCACCCTTCAATGGGAAGCCAAGGACGTCACTCTGCGAACGGGTACGCTGTGGTGGCAAGGCCATACCAACCCTGTTTACGACCTTGAGCCAAGTAAGACTCTTGCTTCCTTGTATTTCTTCTTTTGTATTTTGGGTTCATTTTTTCGTTCGTTCCCGTTTTATTTACAGTTTCAGCAACGCCTAGCCCTTGGAACTGTAACACTTGGACGGTATGGGGCTGTGTACATCCTGAGACGAGCACCGTTCCAAACACCGTTTTTTCGGGCGTGGTCAACATACCTCCCGACAAGATCCTTGCTACGATCAATACCGGAGCATGGTTGGACTCCTACACGAACTGGGACGGTACGCTCTTTCTTCCTTGTTCCTCCTCCTTTTTTTTTTTGATTATGATTTAACGGTTGCTGTTTAAAAAAACAACGAAAAAAAATCTCTTTTCGATCTTTTTTCTACCAACGAAGGCCAAAAAACAAAGGTAGACGGGGTGTGGACCTCTTCTTCAAGCTTTACTACCGGAAATGCGGAGTACGACATCACACCCTCACTCGTGGCGGACGAGTCACAGAGGGTGGTTCCAGGTCTGTCCGTATCTTTCCAGTTTCGTTTGTCCAACGACGGACCGTCCGTTGCACGTAACGCCAGGTGCAATGTTGTGGTTGGCGTAGAGGGAACTTCAGATTGGCTGGTTGCTCCTTCGGGCTGCACCCCTACTGCCGATGCTAACGTTTGGAGCTGCACTAAATCAGGAGACATAGGCACTTCTGGCTCTGCCAGTACGTCCTCTCTCTCTCTCTCTCTCTCTCTCTCTCTTCTTTCCCTCCCTCCCTCTCCCCTCTCCCTCCCTCCCTCCCTCTCCCATGCGATTTATTCTGAAGATGGTTTGCAAAAAACGTAGCAACGGTATCAAACTGGGAGTTGGCTGTTCCACCGTACTATCGTGGCAATATTTCCATTCTTGTGGAAGAGTGTAGTGCCCAAGGGTCGGCTACAAGCCCTCCACCTTCCGTTTCAGGTTTAATCACGCTTGGAACTCCCTCTTGGAACCTTTCAACGAGCTTTGCAGGTAAGCTTTACTCGTTCTGCTGGCTACTCCTTCTTTCCTTCGCCCGCTATCTTCTTTATCTTCCTCTGATTACTCATGGTAACCTATGTTCCTCTAAAGAGGAGGATAAGCCACAACAAATTTCTCTTGAACGCACCATCGACATCACGTCTTTTATCTACAACAGCGGGCTCGCTTCATCCCTATCCACCAGCTGTACTTGGGACTTTTCTGTCTCCTCACTCTCATTCGTTAGTTCCAACATTGAATCCTGTTCTTCTTCCTATCCTTCAAGTAATGGCAACAATTTGCAAGTTCGCTGCACGTTGGACGTTCCTCCTCCCAATGGTACCATCGCCATCGTTTCCATCTCAGCAAAACCAGAGCTTGCTGGAACGTCTTCTTTCAATGTTGTGATGCAGTGCAAAGATGAAAGAGGAGACGTTATCCCATCAACGGGAAAGTCTTTTATCGTTGTCGAAGAATTGGAAGACGTTAATGTTGCTTTCAGTCTTGTGACCGGAAAGGTGACAACGCAGAAGAGAAGTACCCTGGTTTGCTCTCTATCCTCACTTTATGCTGCCTTTTTCTGCTTTTTATCTCATCCTCAAACAATATAAAACAACAAAAGGACGGATTCACAAAAGAAGATCTGGGAGAAACTTCAAATGGAGAGCTACTCTTTGATGAAGCACTGCTATTCTCTTTTAACGCCACCAGCCAAGGCGCTCTCTATGCTCGCAATGTAACCTGTGATGTACTTCTTAGCGGTCGCGACGCTCCTCTTCTGGCTTCTTCCTCGCTATCAGAGTGTGAAGACATGGGCACCCTTCCTTCTGGGATTCGTTTGGTGCGCTGCTTTTTGGCAGAGTTAAGGGCAGAAGTTGTATCAACAAAAAGCTTTGTAATGCTGCCGGATCCACGTCTAGCAGAGTTTGATATTGCAGTGGAGTGTAACACCGATCTTTTGAACTCCATTGTGAATCCTGTGTTTCAACGGTCTTATAACTTGCTCTATGGTAATTACTTCCTTTCTATCTGTATATTTCTTTGTTTCTGTAGTTCTAAGTTCTAGTATTCAACAGTGGACTACCAAACAGACGGGTCAGAGCAAAAGGAATCCTCTTCTTCTGACAACAATAACGGGCTTGGCCTTGGTTTAGGTCTGGGCATTGGTCTTCCTTTCTTGCTTATTGTCATAGCGGTGGTGTTGGTTGTCATTCTACTTTGGAGAAGAAAAGGACGTAAACTGAGGCAGCGAGAAAGAGATATGACTTCAGCAGTTGGCTCGATTTATGCCTCAGAAACGTCAAAAGGATCGGTATACAAGAGACAACCCATGCAAGAAGTGGATGAAGAAATGCAGGTGTCTAAGGCTGCTGCCGGTAATCAAAGCTTCCAGTGGGAGATTCCTTTCTCTGAACTAGAATTCGAGGAAGAGATAGGAAATGGGTACTTTATGTTCTTCTCTAGCTTCTCTTCTTGTTCTTTCACTTTGTTTTGTCCCTTTGTTCTTTCTACAATTTCTGTTTGTTGAACTAATGCCTACTCAAATAGATGCTTTGGAACAGTGTGGCGCGGTGCATGGAGAGAGACAACAGTTGCCATTAAGATGGTTTATTCTCTCTTCTCTCTTCTCTTTTTTCTTCTCTCTACTCTCTTCTCTCTCTCTCCTCTCTCCTCTCTCTCTCTCTCTCTCCCATTAACTAAGTCAAGCACATCAATATAGTTCAATTCCATAAAGGACTCTGAAACTGCCAAAACAAACTTTAAAGCTGAGTGTGATATTATGAAGTTTGTATTGTTGCTTTAACTTTCTTGATTTTTTTACTCTCTTCTGGAATTAGTTAATTTAACTTGGTATAACAGGCATCTTCGTCCACACACAAATGTGATACAATTGTTTGGAGTGTCAATGGAAGAAGGAACTCCATGGTGCATGGTCATGGAGTTCTTGGCACAAGGCAATCTTCTCCATTTTTTGCAAAACTCCTTTGCCAAGAAGAAGAAAGAGGAGCGAAGGAGAATAGCTGTGAAAATGGCCAGAGAAATAGCAGCTGGTATGCATCATCTTCACTCGGAAGATATCATTCATCGTGATTTGGCTGCTCGCAATGTTCTTCTTACTGGGGACTTGACCATCAAAGTTGCTGGTTTGCATTCACTTCTTTGAATTCTTTTATGCAAGTTCTTGTTTATGATTTATTGCTCTCCCTCTCTCTCTCTCTCTCTCTCTCTCTCTCTCTCTCTCTCCTCTTGTTCTTTCTTGGTTTTCAACAGATTTTGGGTTATCAACAGAACGAAATGAAGAAGAACTTGGTGCACAAACCATTCCAGTTCGCTGGACACCTCCTGAGTTTTTTCACAAAAGAACCTTTGACAAAAAATCAGATGTTTGGAGTTTGTTATTTTCTTTCACTTTCCTTTGCTCTTTTGTCTTTCTCTCTCTCTCTCTCTCTCTCTCTCTCTCTCTCTCTCTCTCTCTTTCTCTCTCTTATTGACTTTCTATTGTTTTTAATATGCTAATAGGCTATGGAGTGTTATTGTGGGAGATAATGAACAAAGGAAAAACACCTTATCCTGATATGAAAATTGAAGAAGTTGTTAATGCTGTTATGAATGGCTATACACTTACACTTAATGAAGAATCTCCATCAGTATTGTGTGAAATTGCAGCTCAATGTTTTAAATTCAACCCTGATGAACGGTTAGTTTAATACTTTTTCTTTTTTCAATTGTCTCTTTTTTTAACTTTATTTTGTTTATCAGACCTACTTTCAAGGATATTATAAAAATGCTTAAAGATGAAAGCAATGGAATTAAGAGCTAAACACTAAATAAACATTAATATACAACTAGTAGATGATTGTTGTCTTATGTTGTTGTCTTATGTTGTTGTCTTATGTTGTTGTTGTTGTCTCATTGTTGAAAGGGGCAAATAACACAAATGGACAGGGCCAAAATGTATTATTCAAAGTGAACTAGGGAACAAAAGGTGTCAAGAGAGAAAGGTGTGGTGTGAACAAAAACAAAACTAACTAACTAAAAGAAAGAAAAATGGACACAATAGAATAAAAGGAAGAAGCCTTGTAATATGGCAGCAGATAATTGGTCCACATCACAGATGTTGATAGGAAGAAAGGAAAGGGAAAGGGGCAACAGAGCTAATATATTGAGAGTAATTCACAACATCACTCCCTCTTCCACTGGAATCAACCATAGGGATCACAGTCAAGTGAGTCTTCTACTAGCTCATTAATTGCATGGCAGTATTCATAGTAGTTATCAACATCATCACACTGCAAATAAGAAAGAGTAGCAAAGGGACCAGGAGGGAGACTGGAGCGGATAGCAGTAGCAGGAGGGTCGTTGACACATCATCATCATTGGGAGGATTGTCATAATTGTTACTAGTAGTAAGGGCAAATATGCTTGATGACTTCTTGTCAGTTTTGTTGGAGCAAGAGAATGCAAGGTGACCTTGCTGCTTGCACTTATAGCACAAGCATTGTTATGAAGTTCCATGGGGGATAAATCATCCCAACATTGAGAATTGCACTTGTTGTTGTTGCTCATTGTGGTAAGGTTGAACCATTCTTGCCACTAAGAGTGCACTTAAAAAAATGTTAATGAGGAATAACCCTGTGGATTAAGAAAGGGACAGCACATAAGTGACTCTGGGTTTATTCACAAGAAAAGAAATGTGGACCACACACACAAGGAAAAGTGGAAGTTGGTTATGTTGGCAGTTGCCAACGATTTGTGTATTTCATTTCTTCCTTTTTTTCTGTCAATAAGCTTACATGAGCTGCCATCGATCTTTTATGTTGACACAAACCCATTCCAAAGATCTTTTTCCTGCCTTCCTTGGAACTTTTCCAAGCCTAGAACTTAGGAACAAAGAAACCAAGAACTTCACAACCCCAAGCATCTTTCTTTCCTTGGTTGCCTTCTCAACTATGTGATAAGGCTGGTAGGGGAACAACCTAACAGACACCAACTCAATGGGCATAGGGAAAGACCAGAGATAGAAGGTTAGGGTTAGGGGCGGGTACTCAGAACCTACAGCATTCAACTCCCCATGGTCCATTCTATAAAACTCTAAGTCTATAAGTCCAACGGATAAAGTGGGGCAAAGTAGCAATTTTTTCAATTTTCTCATAGGAATATATATATATATATAATCTAACTGGATATAATCATAATATCATCATCATCATCATCATCATCATTTCTCCTTTGTTTCTTCCTCTTCATCCAAGATGGATATGACTGTAGTGGTAGTAGTAGAAGTAGGAGATGATGGGAGGGAAGCATGGTTGTCATCCGGTGTGTCAAAGTCCTCATCATGGGCCACCAAGTATTTGTCTTTTAAAGCATCGAGATTGTTGAAGAATTCTGTGAGGAGATTGCGCCATTTGTCATAGCAATCATTGTTGGTTCGGCGTTGGGTAGGCAAGTGTTTGGCAATCTCCAACCAAGACCATCCATCACGCAAGCGCCAAGTGACAAGTCTACGGATTTCTGGTGTCTGCCAAGCAATCCGTTGTCGATGACCATTCTTCTGATATTTGAGTCGATTGGATAACATTTGTTGTCGCTGCTGAAGTGCTCTGCGAACTCGTTGTCGTGGTGGTGTTTTTTCTTTTGAGTTATGATTCCTTTCATCATCATCATCGTTATCATCGTTTTTTTTCAGAACATCATTTAGGAGAAGTAGGTAAGAATGGCTGCTCTTGATGACGAGAGGTGAGGAATGCTTTGTGAATGGGTGATCCGTTGACCAACTTGGGAAGTACAGGAGCTACAAACTCATCCACCAGCTCATTCAAGCCACTGAAAAAACCTTGTAGAATGCCAGAGATATGTTGACGGCAAAGCTGACGATGAATATTGGGCCAACGAAGAGGAGATTTGTTTTTGGCCGCATAAGTTGCTGCAGCTTCAGCTAACACATCCTTGTCAAACTCATCTGAATGATTGTCTACCCAAGCAGTACAACATTCAAGCCACAAGGAGCGATAAAATCGTATTTGTTGATCTTTGGTTGGTAAATCTGTTCGTTTCATGAAACTAAAGAAGCAGTGTAAAAGAAAGAAAAAGAAAGAAAAAGAGAAAAAGAGAAAAAGAAAGAATGAGAAAGAAAGAGAGAAAAAGAGACAAAAAAACAAAGTGTGAATAAATGATGCAATGTTAAAAGAAGAACAAATAGACCAACACCAATCCATCAAAACAATTATTGTTTAGACCATGAATGTTGTTGCTGTTACAATAAACCTCTGCGTTCGAGCTGAGCGCTGAGTCTAAAGGTGCATTTTTGAATGCAAGCAAGCAAGCAAACAAACAAACAAGCCATGACTGAATAGATTGATAGATAGTGGTAGATACCATCCAACACAAAACAAACCAGCAAACAAACAAACCAACAAACAAACAACAACAAGCAGAGGCCAACAAAAAAAAAAAAACAAACAAACAAACAAACAAACAAACAAACCGTTGGCGAACAGCATGGATAAAACTCTGATAGTTGGTATCTGCAGACCACTTGGATTGTTGTAAAGCCTCTGGGGATAGATTGTGAAATGCTTCTTTGGTAACTAGCTCTGGAGCAATCACTGCAAGGGAGTGAGGATTAAAAAAACCACAAAGAGAAAAAGTAAGCACAGGTGGTTTATAGAAGCCAGCCAGCCAGCCAGCCAGCCAGCCAGCCAGCCAGCGTGGTAGCCAAAGAAAAAACAAAAGAAAAACAAAAAATCAGATGAATAACAAACCACAATGTCGAGGCCTCGGAGAATGATGATCAGCAGCAGCAGCAGAAGAAGAAGAAGAAAAAGAAGAAGAAGAAGATGAAAAAGAAGAAGAAGGATGAAGGGTGGTAACATTGCTAACCAAGCGATTGGCCACAATAGCACGTTTTAATGTATCCTTGACATAGACTTGCT
>JAVKOQ010000355.1:0-52070 GCA_031835245.1 Balamuthia mandrillaris | reverse complement strand
AGAGGTTAGCGACAGTAAATGTACAGTCATAGAAAACGAATGCGTCTTCCAGGAAGTCTTTCCTCTTCTCTTCACCGTTCTCTTCATCGTGCTCGTCTTCTCTCCACTTCTCTTCTCTCTTCTCTCTTTCCTCTTCTCTCTTCCTCTTCTTTTGTTATGTCAGTTACAAAAGAATGTATTTATAGTATCAAATGACCAGGTAGTATTCCACAGATAAGCTTTTTGAGGCCAGCGTAATCCCTTTATAGTTATGTAATGGTGCGGACATTGAGCGTGGAAGACACTCTTTACCACCATTTCCAGATCATCCTCAGGCAAGGGAGTGTAGTGCTGGCCAGGGGCACAGAGTACACGAGGTGGTGCCAAAGTGAGTGCCCCACTGAAGAATACTTCTTCACCTGCTTGGTAGCACAACTGCTCAATCACCAAAACCATACCATAATGTGACCAACAAAACCATACCATAAAGTTCTTGCAGCCTGTCAGTGAGGGTGTTGAGTAGAGCATACATTGAGGACGTACGCCTGCACCCGAGGGGAGTCACCTCCCTTCAACTTGTGCGGGAAACCTTGACCTTTCGATGCCCCCCTCAACTCGAGTAAGGCTACCACGCGGAGGAAGGAGTGGCCAACGCCGCCAGAACCATCTTCGGTGATCCACTTTTTTACTCTTCAAGCACTCACCGCCAATTTTATTGCAAAAAAAAAAAAAAGTATCCTCTTTCAGGGATCGGACTTTGTGGAGGAGGGCATTAAACCCTGCAGGTTCATCAACTGTCGAAGGCTTACTCGTGGCTTCTTGCTGGGTGATGGTGTAGGCAGTTCTGAGGTTGATGGCGATGATGTTGATGTTGAAGATGTTGATGAGTTGAAGGAGAATGGCGCTGTAGATTGCTCATTTGGCTGTTCGGTAGGGGCTGGAAATGTTCGCTTTCCTGTTGAACTCCATTCTGATGAACTAGCTTGTGGAGGCGATCTGACATCTGCCTTCCTTTTGTGGCTGTTATTGGAAAAGGTTGCATGACCTTTATTCAACTCCCATTGTTCCTCTTTATGTTTGGCTTCCAGACGATCGCCTTCACCAATACTGTTACCATCCTGAAAACGACGAAATGGTTATTTACGGCAAGGACGAAACAAGAATAGCCTTACCTCGTCATCTGTGTCCTCATTTCCAAGACCTACTAGGAGGTCTTCAGTAAGAGGAGAGCAGGCCTCCTCTTCCTCCGGTTGGCTATTGTTGTTGTAAGCAGAAGAGTTAGCAGCGATATTACCAGCGCTCTCACCTTCCTCATCCACAATTTCAATCTTTATCGGCTGTGTGGCTTTGCCTTCGTGGCTCGTTGTTCTGCGGTCTGCAGAGGACTCATTTTCTTTCTTCGGGATGAATAGTTGCCGCCTAAGAGGCGGATTTGGTGTACCTGTAGTTGGTGTTCTTGGTTGTGGCTGAGTTGTTGGTGATTTTGCTCGAGTCCTTTCCGTTTTCGTTTTAGCGATAATAAACGCAAATAAACAAAAAAAAACTACCTAGAACCAGGTGACATCCACTCAGGTAAACGGCGGGGAGAAGGAGACAAGGCGGAGGGACGGATCAGTGGTTTTCGGGGAGATGGAGATAACATTGAAGAGCTGGCACTAGTGGCAACGGTAGCGGAAGTAGGTGACAATTCAGATTCAACAGACTGTAGACCCAGCACCATCCTATTAGTAATGAGCACAACATATATTTCAAAAACAGGAACATACCAACGCAGGCCGCAAGGGAGGTTGTTGGCCCCAACACAAGCCATGTATCCGTTCATTAGCGAATGTTTCCTCAGCTGTCCCATCCGAAGAGAGCTGGGATTGCAAAGGAAAATGAGCTGTCGTGGAGGCGCGATGAGTACTACCGCTAGATTCTAACCGCTCTAGAAGCTCCATTGCTGGGTGGGACGCGACGGTTGTGTCTTTGACATATTTGCGCCTATTGATTTGCCATACGGCTGGTTTTGAGAAACAACAAAGAAAGAAGAGGATGCAAAAAGTAGAAATGGTGGTACCACCCACATTTTGCTATGAATGGTCCAGCCGATACGGGCGAAGAATGATTGCTGTGGGCAATGCCTAAGCAATTCGCACATGGTGGTGGTAAACCCGGAACAGGTAGCGGTTGTTACAGACGCGGAGGATGAAGAAAATATGTTTTCACACACAAACAAACACGAACTTAAGCGTAAGCAATGCCGATACTGGAGGAAGGCTAACATTCCCTGACCTGACATAAAGAAGTTATTTTCTCTAAGTGGTGATCCGTAGTTTATACGCAAATAATAGAGAGGGAGCTGCATCGTTAAGCACCACGTTAGTTGTTTCGGTCAGAATTTGAATCAGAGTGAAATACAAAAGCAGGAAGAGGGGAGAGGGAGGGAGGAGTACACATATGGAGAGTAACGCTTGCGATAAAGCAAGGCGGTAGCGCAGAATGGTGGATGCCTTATCCAAGGCATCCAGGTGGCCAGTTTCAAGGCCTAGTGGATAGAGTTCTCCTTCGTCTATGATAACAATGAGTCTATGGCTTGGAAAGGCCGCGTGATAGTCCTGGAGGCTTTGTACAACGCCCTCCCGCAGAGTTGGTGTCAGGTCTGTGGCTGGTCGCTTGCCATTTCCCCCATTACCATCATCAAGACCTAAAAAGTCATCGTCGGTCACATAATGAAACATTACTCTGCCATCAATGATTAATGCCTATTGGTAGATAAAGATTTGCATGTTAGCAGACAAATCAGATATCGCCACATGATCATGGAAAGAAACCTCATTTGTGAGTGAAAGCCCAGCAACTTCCTGTGGCTGCAAAGAGAGTGTGAGGTATTGGATGTCATGAAAGCCCTCTGAGAACAAGGGTGGATCTGGAACACTGCCCCATTCCTCCCATTCGTTACTGGCTGGCTCTGAAGGGCTACTATGGAGGGTATGGCTCTCTTCCTCTTTCTCTGCTGTACAATTTCTGCCCGCAATAGACCATTCGTTTAACCATTTGCACTGGTGTCAATAAGAAGTTTAGGTGCCATGTTATAGCTTCAAAATCGAGTAGGAGAGAATGTGCTAGATGGAGAGAGAGAGAGAGAGAGAGAAGGAGAAGAAGAAGAAGGAGAAGAAGAAGAAGGAGAAGAAGAAGAAGAAGAAGAAGAAGAAGAAGAAGAAGAAGAAGAAGAAGAAGAAGAAGAAGAAGAAGAAGAAGAACAAGAACGAGAACAAGAACAAGAACACTAAGGCAGTGAAAAAGAGCAAGCTGAAGCAGCAACAGAACCAGAGAACAAACCAAAAGAAGGCCGTGTTGCTCAGGCGGGCGAATGACCAAACACTTGATCCTGCAGTCAGGAAGCTTCTGGGAGACGGCTTTAATGTAAGAACCCCTTGTGGAGGCAGCTGTATTGCAGTCATCCACAACCACGTTCTGACCCTTCATAAATACATACGGTGAGCCACAACCTGAAGAAGAAGAACATGGTAGAGCAAAATAACCTGCTGCAGCTTGCCAAGAACAAGTTGGATAATGCGGTGCAAAGAGAGGTCCTGCTGTGTTTCAAATAGCTCCTTTGGAACGACACGAAAGTGGTTTGATAACTCTCGGCGACAGTAGGCAGTCTTCCCAGAGGAGGGTGGCCCATGCAACAACAGTAACTCAGGCACCGGTGCTTCGTCGGTATGGTGGAATGTCTCCATCACTTCTACGGAGTGTTTGACAACAAAAGTATGTGCTACCTGCCGCTCAACCCTTAATTCAGAGCAATGAAGACAGGGGGGCTGTTGGGACTCCCCGTTCTTCTTGCTGGTGTGTGTGCATAGGGCGCTTTCTTCTCTCCTGGAGAGAACTACGTGTCGACGTGAAAAATTGCCTGAGGAGCAACCATCCATTTTGGCGGGAAAATTGCTGCCAAGAAAAAAAATACCGCTGGCTGCTGTGGCTGCTGTGGCTGCTTGGAGTAACACTAACGTGGTAGAGAAGAGAGAGAGAGAAATCGCTGCCTCTCTGGAGCGGGAGTGGTCTAGGTGTAGGTGTAGTAGCACAAAAGAAAATGTTGTGGGTGGACAAATACCGGCCACAGGCCTTGGATGCCCTGGACTATCATCCAACGATAACTTCCCAGTTGAAGACCATGGTATGTTTGATCCGTCTCTCTCTCCTCGTTTTTCGATTCCACTTTCTTAAGCTGAAAAAAATGAATCATTCGGATTCAAAAAACATACCCAAGGCTAAAGAGGGTGACTTTCCTCACCTATTGGTGTATGGACCCTCCGGCGCTGGCAAGAAGACTCGCATTATGGCGTTTTTGCGGGAAATCTATGGCCCTGGTGTCGAGAAGGTGTGCTTCTTTGTTTCTTTCTACTTTCTCTCCTCCCCGCCTTGCTTCCTTTGCTTACTGCTTCTTTCTTTCACTGTTCTTCTCTCTTCCTACCATTCTTGTTCTTTTGCGGTAGTTGCGGGTGGAACACAGAAACTTCAAAGTAAGCAACTTCCTACCTCACTTAACCTTCGTTCTCTTGTTTTGTGAGTTGGTGAGCGGCTTGTTAAACTAACGGAGCTGATGCTGGTGTGAAGCTACCGAGCAGCTCCACCATTGATTTGACAACAGTATCTAGCGTCTATCACATTGAAATGAACCCAAGCGATGCTGGCTACCACGACCGCCTGGTCATTCAGGAGGTCATAAAGAGCATAGCCCAGAGCCCACCGTTGGACGGTGGCGCACAGGGCCATGCCTCCTTCAAAGTGGTGGTCCTTAACGAAGCAGATCGGCTAAGCAAAGAAGCACAGCACGCGTTGCGTCGAACCATGGAGAAGTATGCCACCTCCTGCCGTCTTATACTTTATTGCAACAACCCAGCCAAGATACTGGAGCCTATACGCAGCCGGTGTCTCGGCATTCGTGTACCTGCTCCCAGCTATGAAGAGGTTTGTATGCTTTGATATTATTTCTACGCGAGATGCTTGGTGAAAGAATGCTCACGCCTGATGCGCATTTTTTTGACAACACGTAGATTAGGCAGGTGCTGAATCTGGTTTGTGAGAAAGAAGGCCTTACCCTCCCGGAAGAACTGTCTAAGCGGATAGCTTTGGGATCGGAGCGGAACCTTCGCAAAGCCATTCTCATACTTGAAGCTACCAAAGTTGCCAAGTAAGGACTTCCTTCTCTCCTTTCATCATACTTCAATGTAACACTCATCCTTATATCCTCCTCCGTCTAGGTATCCATTTGATAATGACCAACGCATCGAACAAAGCGACTGGGAGTTATACATAACGCAAGTGGCTACGCACATGATGGAAGAGCAGAGCCCACGGCGGTAATACCTTGCCTTTCCCTTCTTGTCTTTGTCTTGCTCCTTCTTTTATAGAGCAAATTGTGGGCGTTGTTGATGCTGACCTGGGTTTGCAGTTTGCTGGAAGTGCGGGCTAAGTTCTATGAATTGCTAAGCCATTGCATACCACCAGATATTATACTTAAGAAACTGACCTTGGAACTATTAAAGAAGTTGGATGCTCAGCTGAAGCCAGAGGTCATCAAGTGGGCAGCCTACTACGTATGTTTTTTGTTTGTTTTGTTTTGCAACAGAGTTCTATTCTTGGTGTTTGAAGTTCCAACTCAAACTTTTTTTCCAGGAGCATCGGCTACAATGCGGAAGCAAACCTATCATCCATTTGGAAGCGTTTGTTGCCAAGTTCATGAGCATATACAAGAGGTACTATGTCCCCCCCTCCCCCCTTTTGGTGTTTCCTGCTTCGATGTTGACCAATGCATTGCTGTTCCAGGTTCTTTTTGAGCAGTATTGGCTACTAGGCAAGTGGGTCCACACGCTGAAGGTGCATCATCTCGTGGTTGACAGTATTTTAGAGTAACTACTGGAGAACAAAAAAAACTTCATTTTGCACAGTTGAAATGTTGGTTTGCATTTGTACATGTTGATGGTGGTAACGGGTATAACGGACAGTGTGTATCACTTTTGCATGAGAAGGATTCGTTCCTGGTTGACGGGGAGGTCTTCTCCTAGCACGCGGGGTGTTGTTTGGATGGCTGCCATTAGGTCACGCAAAGCAAGTGTGCGGTGCCGACCACTCCGCCGGCCCGAAGGGCTGCCACTCATTGGTCCTCCCTTTCTTTGGCATGCTATCTCCAGTACGTCCTTTATGTGGTGCTACAAACAGACAATGAGAGAGAGAGACCGGCGGAGAGAATCGGTCGAAAAAAGAACAAACCTCGAGAGCGTGCATCATGAGAGTGACACATTCACCGGATACTTCGGAAAGACCGTGCTCCAAAGCCGTCTTGTATATTCTATTACGAAGAGCAAGCAAGGAGGGCAGTCCACCACAGTCGTTTGCAAGCCGTAGGTAGTCCGCTGTTTTCACTTGGTCAGAAGGCCGTCCAACTACCAGGTAGCAAGAGAGAGAGAGAGAGAGACAGAGAGACAGAGAGACAGAGAGACAGAGAGACAGAGAGACAGAGAGACAGAGAGACAGAGAGACAGAGAGACAGAGAGACAGAGACAGAGACAGAGACAGAGGGACAGAGGGACAGAGGACAGAGGGACAGAGGGACAGAGGGACAGAGGGACAGAGGGACAGAGGACAGAGGGACAGGGACAGAGGACAGAGGGACAGAGGGACAGGGACAGAGGGACAGAGGACAGAGGGACGTACTGGGGGTCAGAGTACGAACAGGGTGACGAGAGGTGACTCTGTGGGTGCGTAGAAGAGGGTTGCGTATAAAAGGTTCCTTAGGCGCAGCCCGCGTTTTAGTGCGCTTGGAGGGAGGAGAGGCGGTGAGCCCCATCGGAGGCCGTTTGCGCGAGATGGGGAGAGGCTTGAGAGGGCGCGGCGTGTAGGCGTTGCGAATGATGGCCTTGATAAAGTTGTTGTGGAGTTTAACTAGAAAAAACAACAACGTTGTGTTACATGAGGAAAAGCGGAGCGGAACGTAGAAAGAGGGACAGCCGATACCTTTGTCCTCCCCCAAGAGGGAGAAGACCAAGCAGTCCAGCTCCCATTTGGTGAGTCTGGCCTGGGTGTAGGCCTTCAGGTGCTTCCAATATTCAGGAGCCTTGTCTCCGAGGGACAAAGAGAGCGTCTTCTTGGCTTCCAGGAGGTCCACCCTCTGTCCGGCCATCTGCTTGTCCATCTCTCTTTTCCTTCCAGGACCTCTTCTCCTTCTTCTTCTGCTGCTGCTGCTTGGCCTACATTGCTGGTCCGGTTGGGCACAGTTTGAAGGGGGCTTGTGCTCAGCAGGCGAACGGTTGCAAAGCGACCCTCGAGCGAAAATAGATCGATCGATGGGGGGAAAAATCGGAGAACTCCCCGTTGGCGCACCCTAGGACACCGTGGAAGGGGGGGCGGCGGCGGCATTGGGCGGTATCGTTGCGCAAACCAAACGTAAATAGTGAATACCACCACCGCTCCGCTCCACGCGTTGGGAGAATAAGCACCTGTCGGGCACACGCTACGCGCCCTTCGCCTCATAAGCAATCAGCAGCAGTGCCAGGAGGAGAAGTGGGTGGGGTTTGGGCTGGCAAAGCATAGCAAAGCAAAGCAAGAAGGTTTGCACGAAACGAGTAAGGAGTTTGCTGCTCGTGTAGCGGGCATTAAATCGAGGAAAGAGGCAGTGGTTTTTGAATGAGCTTACTGAGGGCCTTTCGACGTTGCAAGGCCTACGACTTTCAACATACAAGCGAGTTTGGGTTCACCACCCTTCGGTGTTTCGACATACCCTCTCGCACCAACCATGTAGAGCCGTTTGCGTTGGGAGGAGAGGACGGCGAGGCGGAAGGGGCTCGCTTCTACAGAGTCTCTTCCTCACAGGAGAGCATGGAGGAGGGAGAGGAAGGGGAAGGGATTGGGTTTTCTAGGGGCCACCACTCTGGCCCTTCCTTTCCTCGCAGGACTCGTCTTCCTGGTCCTACTTCGGGTATGCTTCCTTCACGCTACAGCAGAGATTTTTTATTTTTTAATTGTTTTTATTATTTATTATTTTTATTTTTTGCTGAGGCTTGTGAAACACTTATGCACACGCAGGAAAGACAGTCAGGAAGAGTAAACTTCCCTACCAAAACTTTGGCAGAAGCCTGTCGGGAAGCAACACACCAACACCTATTATTATTCCTAGGTGCAATACCAAAAACAAAGGCAAAGAAGAAACCGCGGAGCACCCGTACTCCTCCTCTCCACCGATGGAACTGGAGCTGCCAATAGTGGCGGCAGCCACCGCCACAACAACTGGCGCACCAATGCGCTCAAGATCTGGAAGCTTTGCGGAGATAGCAGCCGCTAGCGGCGCACTAGAGCGAGGCGCTTCGATGACTGCGGAAGACGTATTTGGCAAGCTGGTAGTAGGATCTCCTACCTCTTCTTCTCCGCTGCACAATCTTTTAGTAACGGTATTGTAATTTGTTAATCGGTGTGTTCAATCGTCCTTGAGCTCAGAAACCTGACTTTATGCTTCACCATACGCAGGGTCAGAAGAGGAGCGTTCCTACCTTTCGTCAAACAGGGCGTGATTGGAGCAAGGAATTTCAAGACTTGTTGAAACGTCCTTTGCTGGAACGAGGAACGGAGCTGCAAAAGCTCTCAGACGAGTTTGTAGCAACAGCGAAGAGTATTGGCGAGGTCATCATCATGGAGCGCAACCAACCTTATCACCTCAAGACGTTTAAACCTCTTCAAGGCAAGGGAGTTGCGGGAGGAGAAAAGTTTAAAGTGGACAACATTTTTTTCAAGTTTGCTATTGACCACAACAACATTTATCCTTCTGATCGCTTTGCCATGAAGGTGGCTGGGCACGAGCTGAAGGGGTTGACCGCAATGGTTTCCTGCGGGATGATGCTTGGTCTTCACTTTCCGCTGTTGGCTTTGATAGATTACCGAGGCTTTCGCCTAATCGCCACCTCTGCACTCCCCATTTCAGAAGATACTATTGTGTACGCGCATTGCTCTCTCCCGGTCGGTGTTGCTTTATTGTTGTTGACTTATTTTTTCACATTGTCAGTTACGGTTCCTGCGATGGAGGTCAAACGGTTCACAGCGACATGTTTGAAATGAATACCAAAATGGAGAAAATAGCAAAAATATTGAATCTCAAAGGCCACATAACAGGACTAGGAGACATTCAGAAATGGATTTATGGCCCATGCGACATTGAGGGTATGTTTTCCCACTCAGAAGTCTGACTCGCTTGTTTTTTTTTTTTTTTGGAAAAAAAACACATCTACTTTCTTATCTTACTGCTACACTTGTATAGGACATCGCCCAAATGATGGAATGCTCTACGTTGTTGACACTGCTAGACTCTGGCCTCCACAAACACCAGACAGAAGGTGCGTTAACTTTCCGATTTCTGCTTTTTAGTCTCATATATTCTAATAATTGCTTCTTAGTGTCAAAGGAAGTTTTTTATTTAATCTTCTTCGAGGAGAATATGTATCTAAGCATCCGATTCCTCTCAGCAGTGATGCTTTCACCATGTTTGGAGAACATGACGCTGAAATCCATAATCGGGAGGTCATCCAGGCCACCGAACAGTTGTTGAATGTTGTTATTCCTGAATTTGCAGCCTGGTTGCAAAGCCACTACTGTCATTCTACAGCGTTTCCGCTGTCTCCTTCTCGGCTAATCGAAGACTTGCACCGCACAGGCATTAACAGTGAGTACCAACCAAATTGCTGTTTGTTTGTTTGTTTGTTTGTTTGATTTTGATACGCAAAAGCAAACACTGCTCACCACATCACTTCATCCATTACTCAGTTCGCCATCTTGGTCGAGTGAGAAGCCATGTGATGGATGAGGAATTAAGGAGACTAATCCTTGGGGAAATGATTTCTCGATTCCTTAAGAATGACCTGAAAGCACGAATGAGACAAATACAGTCAAGTGAGGAAATTCCTTATCGGCGGCTGTACGTTCTTTTCTTTTTTGTTGAGACTTTTACTCTGTTAGGCACAACATTAACCTTTGTAAACTTATTCGCAGCGTCATAAATTTTTTCAACGTTTGCTTTGGTCACAAAGGCACAGAGTCAGCAGCCTTTTGGTCTCGCTATGCGCCAAAAGAGTTGCTCCTCCAGTTCGAGTTTGCGTTGAGCCCCCAAGAACAAAAGCCAGATTTCAAGCTTTACGAACACATTCATCTACCCCAAGTCTTTGAGAGAACCTCAGAGTTGACCGGGGTCAAATTCCGAAGCAGCACCTGCCCTCTACTTTCCGAACTTACAGATCGAGATCTGGTCAGCATTGACGTGAAAGAGAAACACATGTATGCCATTCCTAGAATTGAAGCGGACACGTTAGCGCAACTTGCCCTCATCAAACCAATGGAAGAGGCCCAACAACTCTACTCGGCGTCTCTCGCCAAGTATCACTCTGTTTTGCACCTAAAAGCTGATGACCACCTTGTATTGCAGGTAGAGTTTTTTTCTCCTTGCTTTCCTTCCTTCGCTGCCTCATTTTTATATAATGATGACCCCGTTATCATAAATGCACACAATGAAGAACATGGGAACAGTGTTGGCAAAAATGGCGAAATTGGCATATCACGCAGATAGCGAAGGTACCGCCAAAGGCTGTTCATTATTCCTGGCTGCCTATGACAAGTTTGATTGCAGCCTGCGAATCAACCCCAACGATGCCAAGGCCCTGACCCGCTGGGGCACTGCCTTGTGCGAGCACGCCTCCTCAGAGTTGGCTACCCTGCCCTCTTCCTCCACCGAGACGCCTGCCGATATTACGCCCTGTCAACAACAGCAGCAACAGCAAACGTTGGAGCACATAACCACCTTGTTTGCCAAAGCCCATGAAAAGTACCAGCAGGCCTCCTACCTGCAGCCCAACGACAGGGACATCATGTACAATTGGGGCAATCAGATGCGCTATCAAGCGAATGTTATGCTTCGTCAGAAGAAGGTGGAACAAGCGGTGGCCCTCTTGGGAAGTTCCATGCAGAACTATCAGGCCTGCGTGCAGTCCTCTCCTACTGGCAAACCAGATGCTCTGACCTTGGACTCTCTTATCAACTGGGGTTGTGCGTCCATAGACATGGCCAAGATCAAGCGAAAGGAAGAGGCTCCTACCGCGGAAGGTTGGTTCAAGCAAGCCAAGACTCAATTCCTTCGGGCCGCAGCTCTCGTGAAACGTGGAGGTATGATGCAAAGTGACCCCTCCCTCAGCAAGGACTACATGCAGATCATCACCTACAATTTACAATGCTTGACGGCTCTAAGCGGTGACCTCCCCGCCCGTGATCGCTGCGTGCAGCTCCTCAAGCAAACCCTCCCTGCTCAGTCCTCCTTCGGACCCTCTCTCTCTTACATGCAACAAGATAGCGACTTGTATTGAGTTGGGCGTCTGTAGAACTGGAGGAGTAAGCTTGTATCATTAGCCACGCCTATTTTATTATTTTTCGGCAACCTTCCGACCCATTGCTGCTGCTGCCGCGGGGTTGGGGGGTGAGGCGACGCAAAGATCATAAGATCTAGTTACAATTAATATGTATAAAGGGGCAGTTGAAACGGATTGCCGCCAAGAGCTGCCAGAGGCACGACTCCTCGGGCATATACTATATTTTTTCTTTGAATGTTCTTTGAAACGACGAAAATACAATCAAGAACCCTCGACCCTATCGCCGAAATTTGGAAATAGAGCAAAGTTAAGTGAACCTGAGGGTTAGTTATTTTAGAAAGGGAAACAATAAGCAAAAAAATCGAATTTTCTGGTGGCTCTCCCCCCCATTTTTTAGGGGGAAAGAAGAACAGTAAGCGCATAAAAACAAAACCTGTAAAGATTAAGGGGAAGAAGAGGTTGATTGCTATCAACCGCTGGAGGACTTAGTTTCTTGTTCAAGCACAAAACCAATTTGTTTTGGGCGTTAATTGAACAAAGGTTTTTTTAAAAAAAAAAACAACACAAAAATGGCGATGCAAAACGTGAAATGTGTGGTGGTCGGTGACGGTGCCGTTGGTGAGTCATGGGTTTCTCCACAAATTCTTGATGGATAGGTATCAAGACTAACCATTCTCCCTTTTTTATTTACCCCAGGTAAGACAAGTTTGCTCATTTCATACACCGAAAACCGTTTTCCTGTCGACTATGTAAGTCCCCTTTTGGCCCTCCGCATGACTTTGCTCCTCCTCTAATCTTTTGAGTAATCCCATTTCGTTCTTTTTCCTAGGTACCTACCGTGTTTGACAACTTTACAACCGGCGTAGAGGTGGACGGAAAGCTTATCAACTTTGCTCTTTGGGATACAGGTACGGCTTTCTTCCTCCCATCGTACGACAAGCGGACCTTCTCATTTTTGATTATTTTCTTATATTTTCTGCGGTATTTATTTTAAAAAACAGCCGGCCAGGAGGAATATTCTAGACTGCGTGCTCTGTCTTATCCAGAGACTGATGTGTTTCTACTCTGTTTCTCCGTGGTCTCCGCGCCTAGCTTTGACAACATCAAAACCAAATGGTTCCCCGAAATCAACCATCACTGCCCCGGAGCCAAGTGCATCCTGGTGGGCACCAAGATCGATTTGAGGGAAGACAAAGCTACCATGGAAAGTTTGAAAGGTGACCGCCTACCAACTTTGGACATGGGCAAGAAGCTGGCCGAAGAGATTGGTGCCGAATGCTACTTGGAATGCTCCGCTCTTACACAAGAAGGCCTTAAGAGGGTCTTCGAGGAGGCCATCCGAGCTGTGATTGGCCGCCCTGGAGATGCTTCAGGACCTGCCTCCTCGAAGCGCAACAAAGAGCGCAGGTGTGCGCTCTTTTAAGAGTCGAAGACGAATTTTACAATAGCTACAGAAAGAATGAGAGAGCAAAGCCAAGCAAGCAAATAACCTGACGACTCGCATTTTCTTTTGGGAGGGCGCGGGCGGGAACCAACCTGTCCGCCTTTTCCGCCCTTTCTTGCCTTTCTCTCTTTTTTTCTCCTAAGTTATTTTTGTGCGAGTATTTCATTCCTTTCTTCCTTCCTTGTCTTTCTTCCTTTCACTGGGAGGGAGGAGGCAAGCTTCTTTCCCATTTCTTTGTTAAGACTCTCTCCTTACCCCTGCTGCTGTTGCTATTACTGTACCCTTTTTTCTTTTAGTTTTTACTACACTTGTTTTTTTCTTGTCTGTACAAACTCTACAAGTTGAGTTCTCTCTCTCTCTCTCTCTCTCTCTCTCTCTCTCTCAACATCCATGTTGGCACTCACTTTCTTCATGCTCATTGCTCTCCCTTGGTGTGAAGAAGGTAGAGGGAAATGGGTGTTTAAATATTTTTTGTTAACTTGGGCAAGTGGGTTTAGCCTTAGAATTTGAACCAAGAGCTCTCTCATGCAAAGATAGGATGGGAGCAGCTGCGGCACGCCTGATACTCCTTGGCAAAGCCTTTACCACCATCTATGAGGGTCAGCAACATTAGTTTTTGACAATCAACCACGGAATGCGGTGGTGAGCTCACCTGGTCCTTTCGGAATGTAACGCGAACTACTACGAGGCTTCCGAGCATCGTCGTCACGCGTTAAGGTCCTGCAAGAAAAGAAAGAAAACATAGCAGGCGGAGGGGAGGTTCTAGGTAAAAACGTAGAGAAGATAGAAGGGAGCAGTGAAAGGAGGACGCACCCTTTTCTGCTGCCAGGCGAACGTGAAGCAGGGCTCCACAGAGTGTTAGATTCCACAGGAGAAGTGCCTTCGACAGAAGGACCGCCTACACTAGCTGAGCGACTGGTACGGCCACCGCCACCGCCACCGCCACCACCACCTGAAACTGCTCCACCTGGTATCATTCTACCAGCACGTCCCCTGGCACTGATGCTGCGAGCTCTCCTCCCCTGTTGATGGATATGTAAATAATCCGCTTAAGGAGAAAAATAGAGTACAGGAAACCTACGTTGCGATAGTTGTTCTCTTGTGATTCTGGTTTTGTGAGGATTATATGTCGCTCATCCCCGGTGCCCTTGCTATGGTGCTCCAGTCCCAATCTGCGGTTACCAAATAGCATCGCGGTGAATATGGCAGTCACAGTATCCCCAGAATCAGAGGAAAAAGGAAGAAGGTAACAAACTTGTCGGCAGCCTGGTGGAGCCAACGCCGTTGATTGTTGCTGAGTGAGGGAGGGAAGGGAAGTGCTGTAGCTTCCGTGTCTGCACAAAACGCTTCGATCTTTTCTTGCAGTTCGCGAAAAGCGTCATTCTCTGGTTGCTGTTTCTCTGAAGAAGTTTTATTTCCACCTATTTTAATTCCAGTCAAGACCGTGTTGGGCCGTGTGCAGAAGGACAAAGCAACAAAAAAATGAAGGTAGGAATGTTGTCCTACCGTTTTGTCGTTTCATTTCAACTCTGAGTTTTCTGCCCTGAAGCTCCGCTCCTTTCAGGGCTTCGAAAGCTGAGCCACAAGCTTCCTCAGAGGCGTATCCCACAAATGCCTATTATCCTCCCACAACCACAACCACTGTCAGGACGTAAGGCTCATCTTGAAGAGAAAACCAAAGAAATAACCCACCGTCCCGCGGAATAGGCCAGTGGTCGTGTCATAGAGGTAGTGAAGTGTCACTGGCTTGGTTCCATGCTCACTCTGGAAAGGAAGGAAGGCAGAGAGTAGGGCGGAGAGGAAGGGCGGTCAGTGGCGCTGCGTTAGCGGTAATTCCGGAGAGAAGGCAATGGGACGCACCAAGAAATCAAAGCAAGCACCTTCCGATAACTGAAAGGGAATATTCTTGATGACAAGAGTCAGTTTGCTCTTCGGGACCTTGCCCTCTCCACCACCTGCTGCCGCCGAGTTGTTAGTGGCAGCAGAGGAAGGAGAGGGAGCAGCAGCCGGAGGTGAAGGTTGCTCTTTCTCTTTTCTGGTAACCCACTTCCTGCCACCTCCACCAGCCGGGCCTTGGCCTTTGTTGTGAGCTTTGGAGCGTGAAGCTGGTGCTTGCAAGGGGGATGATAGGCTGCTTCCCTCTTCCTGCTGCGCGGTTTCAGGAGAGGAAGTGGTGGCAGCACCGTCGGAAGCAGAATTTTGTGGAGGAGGAGGAGGAGCTCGAACAGCTACCTCCGTGGGCGTAGCAGAACTCTCCATTTCCTTTGGGCTGTTGTTGCCTTGGTTATTCACAAAAAGGGAGGCCCTTTTTATCCACACCCCGACCTGTGACACCAAGGGGAGAAGCGGCTTATCTGGCGTTCTGCTCCCTTCCGTCTCTCTTTTCTCCTCTGCTCTGCTCTGCTCTGCTCTCTTTGTTGTTGTTGTTTTTATTGGGGGGAGGCGGCGCAGGGGGTGTTCACTTTTTGTTGACATTTATTCCAGCAGCTGAGCAGCATGCTCTCCTCCTGTTCCTGTTCCCCCGCCCCCAGGCGTTCTGGCCTGCCAAAACAGGGGCCACCTCTTCTCAGCCTTCTCACATGATGTCCTCTGCCTTACTTGGCTGCTGCTGCTGCAGAATATAACCAGTCTGCCGCTAACGGCGGCGGCGGCGGCGGCGGCGGCGGCGGCGGCGGCGGTGCAGGAGCATGCCTGGCTGGCCAACGTCAAAAGTCAGTGCAGCGACCGGAATAGGACCAGTCTCCATAGCGGGTGGGTTCCGGACCTCGCGGCCCACCTATTTCGCCGGTGGTAGGGTTCTTCCATTCGCCCCAACGGTCTTCTTCATCATCTTGTCCTTGCATGGCCTGCTCTAGCGCCAGTATTTGTTGGTCCAATTCCTTCAACTCCCGTTCCAGCTCTTCTCTAGTCTTGCCGCTTGTGGAGGGAGGAGAGGCTGAGGGGGAGGCGAGGGGTGTGCCACCTTTGATGCGTCGTGTGCCACTGTTTTGGTGGAATGGGAGGAAGAGCCGGTGGAGAACGGGCTTTGCCCTCTCAGCGCCTCCGCAAGAAGGGTTCTTCCTCTTTGCGCGGGCCGCCGCCACACTGCTGCTGCCCTTACTGTGTTTGTAGCTGTTCTCATCATCATCATCAACACGGTCTCTGTATCTTCTTCTTCTTCTTCTTGTTCTTGTTCTTGTTCTTCTTGTTCTTTGTGGGTGGTGGTGGAAAGGAAGGGCCAGCACCGCAGGGAGGGGGAAGGGAGCTGAAGCAAGGGCAGCAGGGCAGCCGCTGTTGTGCCTCAGGTTGGCATGCAAACAATGCTAAGAATGAATGCGCCGATTGCGGAAAATTCCCTGAGGAGCAATTGGATAGTTTTGCCGCCAAAAACCAAAAACCATTGGGGATAAGACCAGGTAACTGTTTGCACTTGCTCTTCCACTTTCGCATAATAAGCTCACATCGACTTCTTTGCCTGTGGAGATCTTTGGGTTATTTTGGCCCTCGGCAGGCCTGTGGGGATTGTGGAGCTCAAGACGCCCGCTCCTCCCAACAGAAATAAAAGCATATTGGACTCCAATAACCTCGCAGGGCAGGTCTATGATTACCTCAAGTGCTTACAATCATTTCACGGTCTTGCACACCCATTTGCAATTGTGTCAACGTACCAAGGGTGGAGGATATGTTAGCTTAAGACCGATGCTGTGAAACGGGCTGCAAGAGAAACGAGCTTGGACTTCTTTACTTACAACAATAGGAACATTCAGTGACAACTTCCAGAAAGCCCGCCCTGTTGGGACGACAGTGAAGAGGAAGAGGAGGATGAAGAGCAACCAGAGCCAACCACACCAATCGAACAGAGATTGGTAGTTGCCAGCCCAATCCTTAAATTTGATGATAAACGCCTATTTCCAACTTTAGCTTCAGTTCTCCAAAAAATGGTCAGCTCCCCACATTCCTGTTCCGCTGGTGGTATGTGTTGAATATCTTTGCTTAAACTATGGGACTATTTTTTCTAACGTTCCTTTTCTTTCTTTACACCATTCAAGGAAGCATCACGTCCCTACATTTATTTAACTACATTAGGATATGAGTGGCAGGGAGGATTGCCCTCCACCTGCAAGTTAGATATAAATAAGTTTCGGTTTAGATATAAATAAGATCTTGGTTCTGGGGCTGATGGACGAGTCTGGCTGGCTGCAACAGCACATGGTGCAGCCTGTGCTCTCAAATATGCCCACCAAACACTACCTGTCGGCATCAACAGTCCTGTATCCCATTCTTCCAGTGATTTGCAACAGAAGGTCAGCACATTGCAAGAAGCTGAAATTCAGATCTTGTACAAAGAGGCTGAATTATGGAACACCATCTGGAAGCAAAAGGCTCGTTGCCAAATGATTGGTGGACAGCTTGCTCTGGTCATGCCCTATGTTAAACCTTGTACAAAGGAGTTCAAAAAGAAAGAAGTGATAGCTGCCGCCATAAAGGAAGCTGCTGAGTGCATGATAAAGGCAGGTTATGATCATGGGGACTTGAAAAGGGAGCATGTTGGCTTATATTATGACTCAAATGGTTGTTATAAGGCTGTGTTCTTTGACTTAGCAAGAGCAAAGGCATGTAAGTCACAAGATCCCCAAAGGTCACTTACTACACTATTTCAACAGCTCAACATTGGCTTGGAAGTAAAAACTCAAAAACATAAAAAGAGAAGTGAAATAGAAAAAAAAAGTATGATTTGAATATTTTGCATTTTCATTTGATACTTTTTTAAATTCAACTGTTACTACTTAAATAAAATGATGAATTCAGCACAAATCACAGCAAAGCAGATATTTTAGCTTGTGATAAATACTAAGACACTTAATAGTCCAACTGTGGTCAAGTGGTAGTTGTTTTTTATTTGGTTATGTGTTTGTTTGTTTCTTTGTTCATTAGTTACCAACTCACTGGTTGCTTGTATTGAAGAAAAAAAAAAAAAAGAAGAAAAAAGCCAAAAAGAAAGAAAGAAAAAAAAAAGAAAAAAAAAGAGTACTATTATACCACTCTCCTATAATACTTATCCCTATTTCTCTTTGTATATATATTTCTTTCTTTAACTCTATTAAAGGTCTTTTCCCTATGCCCATTGAGTTGGTGTCCATTAGGTTGTTCCCCTACTGGCCTTATTACAATACAATAATGTTGAATGCAACAACTGATTATACATTCCCTCTTATCCCTCTTGCTCTGCTTCATACCTTCCTTTCCTCCTTTCCTGCATAACTCAAGACTCGGGCCCTGTTATACCACTCTCCCATATTACCTATCCCTATCTCTCCTTGCATATACATTTCTTTCTTTCATTCTATTAAAAGTCTTTTCCCTGTACACAACAAGTTGGTATCTATTGGGTTGTTCCCTCACCTGCCTTATCACAGCCCCACTTGTTGCATACCAAGAAAACAAAAGGAGGAAGAATGTGGCAGATGGCTGCATCCTCTTAAGCCTTTCTTTTGACTGAGTGTTTAATGAGCAGCAAACACCCCCTATAACCTCACCTTTCCCTTCATCATTGCTCATAAAGAGAATTGTAGGAAAGAGAAGAGAGAAGTGAAAGTAGAAGGCCAGGGAGAAAGAAGGAAAAGGCCAAGGAGAACAAGAATTGTGGACATTGTGTGGAGTCTTAGTGGTTTTCTTTGTTTTCATCCTCTTAATCTAAAGGTTTAGGTAGGTATTTTTGTTAACAATAAAACCTTTAGTTATGTAATTTTATGCTCATCTTCCTTTCTTTTTATTGGTTAAGTCCAACTTAACAAAAGAAAGGGACAAATGATCAGAAAGGAATGTATTCCAGAAGAAAGAAAGAAAGGCAACAGGAGGGGATCTCCGTTGTTGCTTTAGACTACACTGAGGAAAAGGGGAAAGAGAGAAAGAAGGAAGAAATATGAGGAAGGGTCCAGGAAGAGACCTAACATGAGGAGTCAGCAGAACAGAGTTGGTAATTTTACCAACATTTCCTATTAGTGAAAATGGGCATGATTGGGTGGTTAACGTCTGGCCGGATTATTTTCGCGGAGAATAAAATCATTTCCCGGATAAGGCTATCCTCAAATTGAAAATAACCCCCTGCATGGAGGACTTCATAGTTGTCAAGCAAATGATAAAAAACTAGAGAGGACGTAGTTGGTTTTTGCCCCCAAAAAAAGGTGTTTATAGAAGAATGTGGATTAAAGAGTTAAAAAAAATATTCATTGTTTTTGAAGTTTTGAAGTAAAACAAACATAAAACAAGTTTAAAAGTCCTCATACTGCTCATATCTGCGCTTTCTTGTATTTTCTAAATATCTTCTTTTTGCTTCTTTTCTTTTATTTTCTCTCTCAATTGCGTTTTCTTTTCTTTCTCACATTTGAGCACGATAATATTGGCGCTCATCAACCGCTAACGGATGGGCAGAAAGTAAATGCTCATTGGTAAGAAGGATGAGAAGATCAATGTCAGCATCAAACTTGTTGTGGTCATAGGGATAGGGCTTGCGTAGAAAGGCCCAAAGCTTGTACATTCGTCCAAAAAAGCATTCTATAGGCACCCGAAGCTTTGCTAGCTCTCTGTTTTGAAAACGTTCTGCTGCTGTCCTCACCTGAGATTGTTTTTTGATAGTTATTCTTCGAAAACCAGGAGTATCTTGAGCTGGGCCAACATAACCTTTGTCAAACAATGCACTCCAGCTTGTTTCATTACCATCAACACGGTGGATCATGGCAGTCTCTTGGGCACTTTTGGTAAGGTATGGGATGTAGGCCGAGTAGTGCTCTTTGAGAATGGAGTAGTCATGTGGGCTCCAGGTGCTCCAGGAAAGGAGAACAGAGCAAAGTGAGGAGGAGAGGCCATCACCGCAACTTCCTTCTTCAACGCATAGATTCTATTCTTTCCATCAAAGTAGTGTTTGCCTTCCTCAAACCGAGAGTTGTTTGGACGAAAGACTTCCACACTGGTAGAGTCAACGAGGAGGGCAATGTGAGCATATTGGGAGAGCGTTTCATCCTCGTCCATCAAAGGGATTGGTCGGCGACGATTGCCTTGCCACCATCTGTCCTCAAGCACTTCCAAAAGGATGGGCCGGATCCTGTTTATCGCAGCTTCCACGGTGGTTTGTTTTAGTCGAAAGCGTCCTGCCAGGTCATCGAAAGTGCAGGCCAGGCAATAGACAAGGAGGAGCAGCAAGATATGATCCAACCAAGAAAGTTTAGGAGTCCTTCCACGGGTTCGATGACGCAACACATAAGGTTTGCTCTCCCTTGAAAGGTCCAAAACTACCCTCTCAGAGAGTGGCAAAAAGATATCCCAAGAGTCGCTTTCCATTATGGCTCGGTAGACTCTTCCGTCTTGAAAGAGGCGTTGGAACTCTTCTTCATCGTCATCATCATCATCTGTTTCCTCTCCCATCTCTCGCTCTGCCCTTTCTGAGGTTTGAGCTTCCTCTTGTCGCCGTTGAACCGCAAGCTCCTCCAAACGGCAAACACGAGTACGTTGTCTTCTTCCAGTAGCCATGTTGATACACGCGTGTTTTGTCTCTTCGCTTTGTTCGTTCGCTGCGGAAAAACAGGCGTAACAGTGCACAACCGCAAAGCGGTTACGTTTGCCACCGGAAATATTACATTTCGGATTATCTTATTTGGCTGGATATGATTTTATTCTCCGCGAAAACAATCCAATCTAGCCAGACGTTAACCACCCAATCATGCCCATTTTCACTCATTGCAATAGAAAAGTCTACTATGCCACGGATAGTTTTCTCCTTGGCAACACTTGGGTGCTGGTCTGTAGCAACAATTGCAGCCAGATTTTCGTAGTAGGAGGGAAGCCCATGTGTGAAGATGAGGGCTGTTGATACATCAAAGCTTTCTTAACTTCTTTGTTGTGGAAGTTTTATCCTCTCTGCGTTTCAGTGGTTGTATTATACAGTCTGACTGCTGAGACTTCTTGTTTGTAGGGAGCTTGGCTGCTAAAAGGTAGCTGAATTGCATTGCGTGGCACACGTAGTGGAATCTTGTAATAAGCCAATTTGTGAAGAAGGAGGTAGTCCTGGATCAGATTGATTGGTTTTGTCTTCCCTAGACAACCTAAGCAGCTCATGTTGAAAAGCCTGGGATATGGCGAGGGCCAACTGGCGCAACTCTTCAACAAAAGAGGTTGGTTTCGACTGCAGCTTGAGCACCAGTAGAGCATCCACCATACGGTGCACTTGCCGAGGAACTCCTGCTGTCAGCTCCCTGATCATTGAAAAGGCCCCCATGGCTTCCAACTCTTCTGCCGGGATCGAGCAGCACATTGACAATAAAGCTCTGCGATGTGGCGGGGTGGTGCCCCCAACCCGAGTGTGGCTACCAGGCCGATCGAGATGCCAACGCCGCCCGAAACATCTTGATCCGCTTTTTTACGTTACAAGCACTTACCACCTCCTCCTCCTCCTCTGTGAGGGGGCGGTAGGCGGTAAGGTTGCTTTGGTGTCGGCACCGTTGCTTGTAGCGAGTCGTAAGACAAGCCGTGATTAGGTTCCTGTTTTTCCCGTTTCATGCTTTATTTTCGTTGTCTCATTGATCGGCTTGATCTTGGCGCCGCCTTAGATCAAGCGACATTGGACCCACTTGTCGTCGTGGTGTGAAAAAAAACAAGAAAAGAGAAAGAAAGAAGAAACAAACCACAATGGCGGAAGAGGAGGGCGGCCTTGTGTTGAACTTGATAAACGAGGCTCCTGCCTCTGTGAATGATGGCGGAGGGCGGCGTAAACGCAAACGGGTACGTTATTCCTCTTTTGGCACGTCGGCGGCGGGTGGTGGTTTTACGCTTTACTGACAAAGCAACACAATAACGCACATGGCTGGTGGCGGTGAAAAGGAGTTGGAGCGGTTGCCGCCCTCTCTACAAAAAGTGGAGCGCCTGTTGCGCGGGGATAAGCAGCCCATCACTCCTTCCAAACGAACCAAACACACCTCCACCAGTCCAAGCGACGGGCAGACCACCTCTTCCGCCCGAACAGCAGTACCGGATGGAAAGAAGGAGGCTCAAGGCCGTGCTGCTCATGCGACTAAGCCACCATTGCGGAAGCGCAATTTCGCTGCTCAGCCCACTACCGCCAACAAAGCAACAAGAGCAACAACCAGTGGGGAACCGAACCACGGCCCCGCTCTCTCTGCAACAAGCGACCGCCATGAGCAGCCACCCTTTACCAGCAACAAGGGCAAGGCTGCTGCACAAGATGAGAGCCTTCCTTCTACCAGAGTACGAGAAATCCAGAGAAAGGGCTCCCGCAAAGCCATTTCCTTCACACCATTCGAGTATAAAGAGACAGACTTTTTCAGCAGCAACACTTTTGAGGCGATGAACCTATCACCCACCCTAATCCAACATCTCGCCCAACGTATGAACATGAGTAAACCCACTCACATCCAATCTGCCGCCATTCCACACATGCTTCAAGGCAGAGATGTGTATGTGCTTCTTCTCTTCTGACACTCTCTGCTCTCTTCTTTCATCTTCCCTCTCGTCCTCTCTCTCTCTCTCTCTCTCTCTCTCGTTCACTCACTTATATCCATATACCAATGTTCAGATTGGTTAAGGCGCACACGGGCAGCGGAAAGACTCTAACCTATCTTCTGCCAATTGTTCAAAGCCTTCAGGCACGTGACCCGCGGCTACAGCGAAGCGATGGGACGTATGCCATCATCGCCGCACCGACGCGAGAGCTTGCCCTTCAGATATTTCAGGTGCTGCAGCAAGTTCTTAGACCTTTCTACTGGATAGTGCCAGGTTGCATCATGGGTGGCGAAAAGAAAAAATCGGGTACGCTGCCTATGCTTTTCCCTAGTCTTATCAGAGTGTAGCCATATTAAAAGGAGGCTAACGTGGTGAGTTGGATCTTATATATTTTCTTTTCCTACAGAGAAGGCACGGATACGAAAAGGCATTAGCATTCTGGTGGGAACTCCAGGAAGACTTGCTGATCACCTGGAAAACACCGCTTCGTTTAACCTAGCGCCTCTGGAGTTTTTGGTTCTGGATGAAGCAGACCGGCTTCTGGACATGGGATTCGAGAAAGAAATAAGACGGATTGTTCGTACAGTTGACGAGCGACGGACTTCTTCCCATCGACAAACGGCCCTGATTTCAGCAACACTGACGCCTGCCATCAAGGAACTTGCCACAATTATGCTCGACGAGCAACCCATCTTTGTTAGTACTTCTGCGTCTGTTTTTGGGGAACCCAGCAACAGTAAAACTGAATCCACATCCAGCAGCACTCCTGCACCAACTGCAACTCCGATCCCCTCTACAGCGTTACCCACGGACGATCTCATTACCACGCCCAAAGGCCTCACTCAAAGCTTTGTCATCGTGCCTTGTAAGAAAAGATTGGTCACACTTGCCGCTTTCCTTCGATTTCAAACGAATCTGCAACGGTCTCTCTCTCTCTCACTCTCTCCCCCCTCTCGCTCTCTCTCGTTCTTAAGATCTTGTATCCACGTTGCAGGCTGAAACAAAATGTAGATAACCCGCAGCACTGCAAGGTCATAGTTTTTATGTCCAACATTGCCTCAGTAGAATTTCACCACACGTTGCTGAGCAGAACCTTTATTTCTCCTTCCGGCGATCTTTCCCAGCCTACCAAAGTGGATGAAGCCGGTGACGATAAAACTCCGGAACCTTTCTTGCAGGTCCCGCTTTTTAAACTGCACGGAGACCTTACGCAAGTGGAGCGTACAGATATTTATTTCGGTTTCTGTCGGGCGGAGTCCGCTGTTCTTTTTTGCACCGACGTTGGTATGCAACTTTAGTTCGCTTTATATTCGTATTATTGACGCCTGGGTTTTGTTGATCTTTAGCTGCAAGGGGCCTTGATTTGCCGGCTGTGAACTGGATAATCCAATATGATCCCCCCGATGAACCAACTGAATACATTCATCGTGTAATGCCTTTGCAGCACGCTCCTCTCCTTCTGTCTCCTTTCGTCACTTCTCTTCTTTGAATTTGTGTCTGAATGTTCGGTCTTTCATTCCCGTACCAATAGGTAGGAAGAACTGCAAGAATTGGACATCAAGGACATGCTATGCTCTTTTTGCTGCCGTCGGAAGAGAAGTACGTTGACTTGTTGGAAAACGACTACAAGGTAACCACCTTGCTTACAAGAACCACGCGCCACAAACGCTTACCAACTTTAACCAAATACCTCTGGATTTAGCTTCAATTGCGAAAAATATCTATGAGTTCAATCCTTAAAACTCTGCCATCTGATGGCACCGCAGCAGATGACTTCCAACCAGGTATATTATTCGCAAAGGCTTTTCTTGCTTTCCATTCTAACCTCTCTCTCTCACTCTCTCTCAAACAGCCCAGGACCTACACCTTCACTTTGAGCGTTTGATAAAGAAGGAACGAGAAAGCAAAGATGGCACACTGCACCGCCAAGCTGCGGGTGCTTACCGCTCATTTGTGAGAGCCTATGCCACACACAGCTCTGCTACAAAACATATTTTTCACATCAAAAACTTGCACCTGGGACACGTGGCCAAGAGCTTTGGGCTCAGCGATCCTCCTTCACGATTGGTGTGTTACTGTTCACTCGCTATTTTCTCTTCTCACACGTGTTCGTAAGCTGATGCCTCTGTTCTGCTGGCTTTGCAGGGAGCTGCTGGTGCAAAACAGGCTAAGTTGCAAAAAAAGAAGCAAGGCAAAGGAGCCTCAACAGGCCGAAAGGCTAAGGGCTGGTGGGACGAGGCAGGACCGGCTAACGATCAACAGAAACAAAAGAAAATGCAAGTCCCGCTACGGAAAGTACAACAATCCGAGTTCGATGCAGGTATCTAGATACCTCAATAACACAAGCGGCACTACCACTCGCCTTCTTTTTTTCCTTTAGCGTACCCTCTTTACCTCTCCCTCTGTTCTTTTCTTTTTTCTTCTTTGCTCCTCCCTCTCCCTCTGTCACAAAATGCAGCATATGTTATCTTGTTCATTGTGGTAAAGAAAGAGCGTCACCCCAAATGGCACGATTGGGCCTGGTGCCAAGGAATACATGCATATTCCAGCCATTTTGCTTCAGGCCGTGTAGAAACTTTGGGAACAATTGTTGTGTTTTGTGTAAACTCTGATGAATGGCCTCGAATGACTGGTCTTGGTTGGGTTGTCGGCAAGTTGCAGCAGAATGATCATTGATTCCTTCATGAAACTGCTCCAAAGAGTCGGAAGAAAAGAATTTTAGGAGATAAGCGTTAAAAAAAGCCTTGAGAATATCTTCGCTAGTGGCATCTTTGTGGAGAAGAACATGGACAGGGCCGCTGATGGATTAAAAGTCATACAAGTGAGTAAACCCACAAATGAAAGTTCAAACGACATGTCACTTACCTGTTATTGCAGTTCCAAGCAAGGAGGTACTTTTCCTTCGCAAAGGCCTCCTTCACCAGTCTCTGGAGCAAACAGCTTGCAATGATGTTGGGTTGCATTTCTGTAATTTCCTTTCCACCATACTGTTTGGAAGGCGCACGAGAAAGGGCAGCTAAGGCGTCCGCCACAGAAGAACCCAACACAATGTGTTGGGCCATTCTTCCATAGGGCGCTGGAAGAATGATATACTCCTGTACCTCTGCTGGTGTCAACACGTCTCCTCTTATGGTGTTGCTGGCACAATAATCCTCGTTCTGGTTGCTCTGCTCCACCTGCCGCGAATGAAGGAAGTGTTTGATGAGGAAATATGTGCGTTGCGTGTTGAGTGTAGAGAGTTTAACGCCGGTGAGGGCCTTGTAACTGAAGTACAGCTGCAAACAAGAAAGGGACCCGAATGTAAAGAACAAGCCTGCTGCATCTATACTGGTACCAACCAGCAAAGTAATTCCAATACCAAGCCCCATCCCCGCGAGGTAGGCTGCAATTCCTTGCGACTGTCCCTTGGCGGTTATGTCTCCCAAGTTTTCTTCTAATGCAAAGCTCTTGTAAATGCTCGCCCGGGTTGCCCCATTCGTTAACCCTATAGGGAGTCGCCACCAATCAGCAACAGCATCATGGGCTGTTTGTTGTATTCGAGGAAGAAAAAAGGAAAAGAGTAAAGAAAGTGGAACAGACCGGCAATGCCCTTTGCAGCGTTAGCTAGGGAAGCCAATGGCAGAAAATAGACCGGGCAGAGCGGTGTTATGAGCTCCAGCTGTGAGCAGCGTTCATGAGATGAGCGGGAAGAAGAAAGGAGAAGCGGAGAGGAGAGCTTTTAACAAAGTACAACCCCAACACCAGTAACGTGAAGCAAATCAGCGGCCCAGCGAATGCGCTTGGTTTCAGAGTCAAAATACTTGCCAAAGGCGCCAGCGACGAGCATTGTGCCCATGCAACCAAGCCCGTCCTTGAGGACCCATGCGATGGCGGCAGCACCAGTGGAGGAACCAGCAGCGCCCAAACCAACGGCGGTCAGCAAGGCTTTGGTGCTTATGACATACGTAGCTGAGCCAATGGCGCTCTTGAGCACTTCCCACTTTTGGAACTGCCAGTAGGTGCTACCCACGCTGGCAGGGTACCCCGCTGGCAGGAAGAATGAACGCACCCATGCCTCTACTTTGGACTTCGTTCTGGAGTGTCTCCCTCCGTCGCTTTCCCCATTTCCTCCTAGACCGGCATGGTGACAAGTGGGCGGGGAGCAGGGAGTGGCAGCATAGGAGAGCTAAGTCACTTGCAAACAGTGTAAAAGAGGAAGAAGGGAGCGGAAGTGGGAGGCAAACATCGACTGGGTGGCTAGTAAGTACGTTTCATCACAGCAAGACCAAGTTGACCACGTGGTTGGTAGTACACCGTGTGTTCTTCCCCCTTTTGTTCCAGCAGAAAAATTGAGATGGGTGGAGGAGGAGGAGGAGGAAAATCCTTGTCCCACCGGCTCTCTTTCCTGGAGGAGGGGCCAGCAGTAGTAAGGAAGCGGGAGATGTTTGAGGGAAGGAAGGAGACAGTGCGGGGCAGGTTACTGCCAACCCTACTTGCCCATGGCGACGTGTATGATGATGAAGGCGGCAGGAGGCTTACCGCTGCTCGACTGTAGGCGCTTCTTTTGAGCAACAACAGTTTGAATTTTGCAGTTGGGGTGGCAGTGAAGCTTAGTTTATGACTCTTAATCACATTTTGAAGTGCGGCAGCCTGCCTCCGTTCCATCCTCCTCCCTCCGCTGTGTTTGCGATCTTCTGTTTTTCGTTCCGGTGTTTTTATGTCGACGTGGGGCCAACTAACCAACCAACCTTTTTTGTTGTTTGTTTTTGTTGTGGTGGTGGTGGTGGTTGGATTGTTGTGGTGGTGGTTGGATTGTTGTGGTGGTGGTTGGTGCTGGCGGTGGTATTGGCAAGCAGCAGCAGCAGCAGGAGATCTAGGAGAAGGAGGAGAAGGACGAGGAGGAGGAGACGGAGGACCACTACAAACAGCACTAAGCAGCAGCAACAGGAAAACACCCAGGGCGCTGTTGTTGCATGACAGAAAGGATTCAAGTAGTTGTGCAGCAGAGAGGGGCGACGTCGAGGAGACAGGACCAAGGCAGCAGGTGGCACCCAGCATTAGTCGACCAACATCAAGCCACCCTTTACCTGGAACAGCAGGAGCGGTGGGGTGTTGGCGTTTGGGGGTGATAGAATGCAGAGGACATGGGGGCTGGTGGGAGGAGTTGCCTTGGCCGCCCTCCTCCTCCTTAGTCTTTACTACAGAAGCGAGGTGGAGGTGGTGCGGCCCTTCCTTCGGTGGCTAAGCGAGATAGGGCTTTGGGGGAACCTTTTGTTTGTGGTGGCTTTCGTGGTGATAGGCTTCCCTTTCACCATGGGCTACATCCCGCTGGCTATTGGTGCGGGCTTTTTATATGGCATGCTCGGTGGAACTCTTACCATCTCCGTGGGCGCCACTCTCGGTTGTGCTGTCTGCTTTCTATTGTGTCGCACCGTTACTCGCAGCTGGATGGAGCGCAAGTTGAGCGGAAACCCTAAGTTTCACACCTTCATGAGAGAGGTTGAGCGAAACGCTTGGAAGCTTACCTTTCTCACTCGGCTATTGCCTTTGCCTTTTGGCCTTGTCAATGCTCTCTTTGCGGTACCTTCCTCCTCCTCCACCTTTTTCTTTTGTCAATTAACGCACACTATTTCTGAACCACCATGCCCCTCTTTGTCCCAACTACTAGTTGTCTTCTATTTCCTTTCCGGTGTACTTGGTCGGTTCCTTCATTGGCTTGCTACCATTTCAGCTCCTTTGGACCCACTTTGGCACCACTCTGTACCTACTTTTCTTCCCAGCCACTTTGCATACCTCTTGTGGTTGTGGTTGTGGTTGTGGTTGTGGTGTGGTGTGTTGTGGTTGTGTTGTTTTGTTGTGGTTGGGTTGTTGTGGTTGTGGTTGTGGTTGTGGTTGTGGTTGTGGTTGTGGTTGTGGTTGTGGTTGTGGTTGTGGTTGTGGTTGTGGTTGTGGTTGTGGTTGTGGTTGTGGTTGTGGTTGTGGTTGTGGTTGTGGTTGTGGTTGTGGTTGTGGTTGTGGTTGTGGTTGTGGTTGTGGTTGTGGTTGTGGTTGTGGTTGTGGTTGTGGTGATTTTGTGCGCTTCCAAAAGTGAGGCTGATGGCCACTGCATCATACAGAAAGGACTTGTCTCAGGTAGACAACGTACCATTTGGACCAGGCCAACAGCTTTTAATGCTGCTGCAGCTCCTGCTGATGGTGGGCCTCACGTTGTACATGGTGCGCCTTGGTAGGAACAGCGTCTTGGTGGATGATCTGCCAGAGGAGGATGAGGAGGATCTTGAACAACAACGATAGCTCTAGCCATCATATCCCCTCTCTCCTCGTCATCAGCAGCAGCCGTGGTCGTCAGTGCTTTACTGCTTCCATACAGCCACCAGGTGGAGGAGTCTTGAAACCCTATTTATTTATTTATTGGCAGTGCTTGGTGCAACACTACAAATAAGAAGTGGTGGGATTGATACGAAGAGAGGTTGTTGTGTGGACGTTTTATGAACAGGGCAGAACGCATAGCATTGCGATTCAAGCAAAGGGAAACATGCGGGGGTAACGAGAAGGAGGCAGTAACATCGGCCTAATCTTGGCGCCGCCCAAGAAAGCAGCATCTAATCATCATAGGCGAAGAAGTAAAACTTGAAAGTCAAGGCAAGCGCAAGGTGCAGAAGGCCCATGCCACCAAGTACCACAAAACCGCCAAAGACTCGGCGCTTCAGGTTGTTCGCCATTATTGGTGGGAAGAAATTCATGAGTAGGAACACGAGTGACAACCCCACAGCAAGGCCCACTGTTAACCACCGCAGCCACTCAAAAGGCAGTATGCACACCGCCTTGTTTGAGTAGCAATGAAGATGTGGAGAAAAGAGTAAGAACAAAGTCGCAAAGCAAAAACGTGATAAGTGAAAGAAGGGTGAGCTACGTACTGCAGCTGGTATGAAGACGAACATGGCATAGCCATAAATGCAAAGTATTTGGAGAAGGCTAAGCTGGACACGAAGCCAACGGAATACCAACCAAAGGAGGATAGGCACAATGACAACATAGCTGTAGATCACAGCAGCGCCGACACTAACCCTACGAAAGTCGTAGTGGAACTCATTACGCATTTCCAGCCAATCAGAGAAGTTGCTGGCGGCTGCCATCACAAAAATGAGGGTAGTAGAAACCCAGAACAATCCATAGCTGAAAGGAGTTATTTGGGTTTGTTGAGGTTTTGAGAGGTTTGGTGGGGATGAGAGGGTGAGAGGGCGGAAGAGTGATACACGTACAGGTCAGGATTATTTTCCACAGAGTCGAAAAAGCGCACAGAAAATGGCAAGAAGGAGCGAAGAATGCGAGAACCCACTTCTTTGGTATCCACATTGAAATAGCCACTATAGTACTCAATGTTCCAAAAGCGATAGTTCGTCACCTCTTCTGCCGCGCCTTGTTTCGTGGCAGTTGTGGTAGTGCTAGTGCTTGCCTCTCCAAGCTCTTCGTCTTCGAAGTAGCCCTCTGGAGCCAGCAACAGGAGAAAAGGGAGGGGTTTCGTAAGAAAAGAGAGGGAAAAGATCAGTACAACGTAAAGTAGTAGTAGTAATACCTTCAAACTGCAGCTCAGGTGTACTGTGTGGCCTTGCTGCAGCGGTAGATGTCTGGGGGACACTGAGGCTAGGAGCAGAGCTTGTAGGTTCACTGTAAGGATTAAAATCGTCATCGTCTAGACCATAGTTATCTGCATAGCCGCCCCCGTCTCCATAATTGGGAACGGGACCACTGCGAGTGCCTTGTCCTCCTGTGTGTAGGTTTGTCGAGTGACGTTGAGAAAGAATGTTCGAATCAATACCATCAGTACTTACCCCCTTCTGCAAATGGATTGCCCCCTTCATCATCATCCAACTGAAGAGGAGAACATATCAATTGTTTCAAAGGGTCAAACCGACGAATCTTGAAGAGAGGAGGCAAATGGGAAGGAGTGGTACCGGTATATCGTCAGGAGGAGGAATGACACTGCCACGCCCACTTTGATTTGCCAGTGACATTGTTGATGGAAATGGAAAGGGAGGATTAAGCAAGATCCTTGCAACAAGGAGGGCAGCAGCCTTGGCTCTTTCTTTCTTCTTGTTAGTTTTTCCCCTCCGCAGCAGCAGCCACCAAACGACTTTTCCAAGCACTTGTCGACGTTTATCGTTTTTAGGTGGGAATTTCGTGCGCGTTCCTTAAAAGTAACCAACCTATTACCTGTTGCACTCGTTTAGGGCAAAAAAAAATGAAAAAGATCCCACGCATGAGGAAAAACAAAAAATTTTGATTTGTCCCCCCCAAAAATGCATGTCAGGTGTATAGCTTTTTGTCTACTTTACCCTGCCCTTGGCTATGTTACCTTTGAATCCTGAGAACAACTGGCCTTTGCAATGTTAGTCTCCTTTAGCTATCCAAAGAGGAAGAGACTAGCCCTCGTTACACTCAAAAAGGACAGACCTAAGCTATAGAGATGAATAACAACTTACCAACCACTCCAGCCTCTCTTCCTCTTTCCACAACAAATATGCTCTTAAAATAACCTCCCTCAATATTAGAGGAGGAATCTCCAATAAACTCCCTGAACTCTTAAAATTGCAGAAAAAACATAATATTGACATTCTCTATCTACAGAAATGTGCAACTAAAACACAAAAATGGACCAGGTTTGTCCTAAAACAGCTTACTACAATAACCTTCAGTACCCCAATAGACAAAAACAACCACAAAGGAGTTGCTTTCATCTTCCTATCCTACCTAGCAGGTTATTTCCAACCCCTATAACACTCACCAGACAACATTAAAGACACGGTGATACCAATAAAGCTAAGCAACTCAAAACTTGAAAAGCTAATCTTGGTCAAACAGAATAGAAAATAAACTATTTTGGAATGGAGACATTAACAATTACCTTACCAGCCTTAAAAACAAGGGTCCGATAACAGTATGTGGACACCTTAATGCCTTTGCATTTCAATGATAACCTTAGAGTACCCACCCATGAACAATGCATCTCCACCAGTAAATACACACAAAGGACCTGCATAGACTACCTTTTTATAGAAAGAATTAAAAAACTCATTTTCACTAAACTGGTGTTAATGGGGAATAAACCCTGTGGATCAAGAAAGGTACAGCATGTAAGCAACTCTGGGTTTATTCACAAGAAAAGAGGTGTGGACCAAAGTGTGTGCTTTGAGTGTGTCATGAGGAAACAGGGAAAATAAAAAGGGGTAAGAGAATTTGGGATATCCAGGAAAAGTGTTGACAGGAAGTCAAAATGACGCAAATTGTTGGTTTTCCAACATTGGCAAAACAAACATTTTAACAGACCATTCTCTTATTACTGCCACAATAAACCTTCAATGTACTAGGCCAATCATCTCAAAGGAACTCCTCCTTCTGAATCAAAGAAAACCCTCCACAGAAGACACAGAATACTTTTGAAAGGGCTTATGTTAAGGAAGAAGGCCAACAAAATCGTGTCACTTACTTAGCAAAAGATAATACCACAAAAACATCTGTGATCCCAGAAAAAATCACTAAACATGTAGCCTTCTTCTGGGAAAACATGTACAAGGAATGCCCCCTCTCACCTGATATTGATAACAACTGCTACTGACAATCTCTCCAAAAGAAAATACATCCAGAAGCGCTCTTAGAGCAAATAAACTTCTTATTACTACTACTACATCCAGAAGCAACAAACCAAATAATAGCTTCATTCTCTATGCAGGAACTAAAGATGTGTATAAAAACACTCAAGAATGACTCTGCTTCACTGCCTTTACCTTTTTTCTTCTGACCTTCCTCTTCCCTTGCTTGGCTTATCTCTTCCAGAAGCTCAAAGTGCCCATCTTGCCTCTCAGCATGGCGAATTACTGCTTGCCTTTCCAACTCACAGTAGGCCTTGATGGTCAACTAGCCCAATTTTGCTCTACATGTGGCCTGCATAAACAGCACAGAATGGTACACCGTTGTTTAGGGGTCGCTCTGATAGAGATTCTTCTCTAAAGTAAAGTGTAAGGTTGGCTTTCTCCAGTACTGTAAAGAGTCCTGTGATTGTAAGAAAACTTGATTTAGGTTTTGGGGCTTGTATGCCTATCAGAGGGTGAGGTTCTATTTTGCTATTATAGTTATCAATAGTATCTTTTAGGAGTTGTGATGAGATCAGTTCAAGTCTTTGTAATGTTTTGTCTATAAGGTGAGACGTGATGAGTTTGTTGATTGAATCCAACCTCAAGAATAAAAGAGTCAATGACAAGACAAGAAGTGTATTCAAGAGAATAGAGGAAGGACAATAGGAGTGAATCTCCAACGTTGCTTCAAAGTCCACCAAGAGAAAAGGGAAAAGGGAGAAAAGAAGGATGGAGGATACAAAAGAAAGGAGAGCTAAGGATCTGGGATGGATCCAACATGAGGAGTCTTGAGATAAGTGTCTGTGATTTTACCAACAAGTTCTTTTATTTTTAGTCATTTAATATCATCTTCTTTGTTATGTAGAATTGCTTTATTGTAATTGTGGTTTTTGTCGAGAGCTTTTCTACTAGTGCATCTGGCCTTCTGGTCTATTGTTTCTAGGACAAGTGGGGCAAGTTTGTGAGGATAGGTAATGTATTCTACCTGTCTAAGGGCTATGTTGTTGATAAGTAGGGCTTTTAAACATGCTGGAAGGCGTTTTGATTTATTGGCTACATTGATTTTTCGGAATTGTTTCAGTACTTTGTTGTTTAGTTCCCAGTGATTGTTTACTAGGGAGATATGGGCCCCTAAGTATTTATAGTGGGTAGATGGTCCTATTATTAAGATAGGGTAGGAGTTTCTATCAAGTTCCACATAAAGACTAAAGGATTTGTCATAAAATGAGGAGATTGCAGTTTTCATTGGGTTAATGTTGATGGAGGATAGTTTGAGGAAAAGGTGGAGGTGTTCAAATGTGCTAATCTTTTCTGCTAAGTCTGCTAAGAGGACAATATCATCTGCATAAGCAATTATTGCAATATTTCTACCTTTTCTGGTGATATAACCTGATTTGAGGTTTGCAAGGAATTCTATAATAGGGTTCAAGAATAATATGAAAAGAAGAGGTAATAGGGGATCACCTTGTTTTCCATCTCTACTAACTATGAAGGGGAGAGAGTCTCCATGTTGGGTGATGATAGTTGTTGAGTCTAGACCATATAGTTTAAGGGTTTAAAAATAGCTTCATGAGGTACAGAGTCAAAGTCTTTTTGTATATCTACATATCTATGTCTACGTATAACTGAAAAAAAATGGTTGGGGAACGAGCTGCTTCAATTTGGTCATCTCATGTTGACATGATGTACGCCAAAGTTCTTGTGTCAACAAACCAAAAGAAGGAAACTTAAAAAAAATAAGATTAGTTCAACTTAAACCAAGATTAAAGACCAGTCCCCACAAACCAAAAAAAAAAACAAACAAACAAACAAACAAACAAATAAAAAATATACACATAATGGGCAAGCTTGTTATGCAACAGGGGATCACCACTAGCAAAGAATGCTTTTTGTTACTACGAAACCAAGCTTTTGGAAAACAAAAGGGGGGCCAACATAAATGGACTGTGGCACAGAGCAAGTGTTTGCTTTAGGAACTTAGTGGAGGTTTGTTCTACTTGCAATGCTGACGCCCTGTTGATTCATAGTGCAGCTGTTCATCACTTTGTGTTAACCAAATCCATTCACACAACTGGATGAAGGTAAGGTTGGAAAACTGCTGAGTGAGCTTCTTCAAAGCAACTGGGGCTGCCCAATCTTGCAGGAGATTGAAGAAAATGCCCTCCATCCCATTGCCCAAGCCATTCAACTCAGTTACAAGGCTTCTAAGGTGGCGATCATCCCAGTGGTTGTCTGTCCTGCACAGTTTTGCTACCTTTGTCTCTGCCAAGGAATGGCGCCTACTTTACAAGCAAGGCATGGTATATTCTCTTTTGTTACTATGGAGTACTTGTTCCTGTTGTCATTGTCATCACCATCATCATTGCCATTGCCATTGCCATTGCCACTTGCTCTCTCTCTCTCTCTCTCTCTCTCTCTTTCATCATTTCTGTTTCTTCGTTATTAACATATTTATTATGCACTGTTTCTCTTTCTGTTTTTTTCCTTCTTTTCTCTCTTTCTTTCTCTTTTTACTCTATAGGACTCAAGCTAGTCATCATTTGAGAAAATATGGGGGAGGGTCTCCTGTGCCAAAGCCAGTGCCGCCTATGTTCCTGTGCAAAGTATCTGATGATGTTATTGCAACTATTCAGGACTGTTAGACAAAGAGAATAGAACCAAGAAAAGAAACAACAGAGTGACAAGAGCCCAATGAAATTTAATGCATAAAAGAGAAAAGATAAGGGTGTGATTGTGTGTGTGTTTGTCCTCTGTGTTTGTGAACTGCAACCCCAGTGAAGAAAATGAAAGAAGAACCAATTTATAGTTAGGAAGGGAACCTAAGGGCCAGAGATCGAGGGTTCGTCATGTTGAGGTTCTCAATTTCTGAGCTTGAAGAAACTTCAGGGGAAAAGACTGGAAACAATAAGTTGATCTTCGGTGTCGATAAGATTGATCGAAGAGGTGACGTCAGTTGTCGGCAGAAAAAGACCGAAGAGAAAGAAAGAAGGAAGAATGAGGAGAAAAGAGTTGGTTATGTTGGCAGTTGCCAACAGGACTACTGCATGAAGAACTCCTGCCCAGCCGACAACAAAACAGTAATGCTCAAAACAAAAGCACAGCCTGCTGAAGTTGTTCCCCTCTGTTATTGGAATAAGAGCATCACTGCTGTCTGACAGTCCTTCCAAAAGATGGACATCAGCCTAAAAACCTTTTGAAAGTATGCTCCTCCACAAATCAAATGCTGCAAAAGACGAACAGCTGTCTGCAGCAAATGCCTCAACAGAGCAATGTGTGAATAACGGCTGAAACAGCTTTGATGAAAAATAGAGGCTTCCATGGAAGAAGGAAGACAGCTTCAAACCTTGTGAAAGGAAGAAGAAGAGGTCACAAGCCTTTCACATTCTTGTCTCCTTGGGTTGTGTACTCATGACCTGCACTAAAACCCATCCTCAACTGCTTTTGTCTCTTCCTCTTCCATCTCTTCCTTTCTCATTGCTTCAATCCCTTTCATTGGAACAACTTCCACTCTCACAACTGCACCAGCTGACCTTCTTCTTGAAGCTGAAACTTGGCCAAAACACATTACTTGCTTACAAAGAGAAGTGAAACACCATTATCACCACCAAGAACACATAGAACAGCAAAAACAAAGCTATCATCAACAAAAAGAGCAACTCAAAGCTCAAACAGCTTGTATTCTGGTGTTGGACTACAAAGAAACTCTTCACCTAGGACAAAGTCTGGATAAAGAAACACGAACCTTCTATAAACAGCTACAAAGTCTTTGGTGCTGTTTTCATGGTTATCAACTTTTATGCAGATAATCATGGCAAGAGAATCTTTGCCTATCACTTCTCCATGGTATCAAAGGCTGTTTCTATGGACCAAACAACAAAACAAAGAGGGCATTAACAACGAACTGTGGGCATCACAGGACCTCAAGGCTTGCCTTGACAAGAAGTTCTCCAAGTGGCAAGAGCAAACAAAACAAAAAAACAAACAATGAAGAAAAAGCACAAAGACAAAGAAGGAGTGGAATTACTCTGTGTTGATTCGTGATGATACTCCTTTGGATAAAGTGGAAGAGACAAGAGAACATCAAGGAAATGGATTGGCAACATGTGGAAGATAGTGGCAAAGCGTAGAACAGAGCCCAAAGCTGTTATTAAGCACCATGGTAGCATGGCAGCCTTCAAGAAACACTGGGCAAAGCTGGGAAGGAAGGATTCTTCCATCAGGAGCTTGCATCGAGAGGAAGCAGGTCCAGAAGGACAGTCTTGGTCTGGAAGCAAATGGCTTAAGAAGGAAAGCTTTAATCTTGCATGGAGGAAAAGATTGAGGATGGGCAAAGCAGCTGGAGTGGATAATATTGATGGGGAAATGATGAAGTATGGAGGTAAACATGTGCAAGATGCAACTTGGACACTGATCAAGGCAATTGAGAACAAAGGCGTGTTTCCCAAGGAGTGGAACCAGGGGGTGGTTATTCCATTGCATAAGGCAGGAAATCCCCAGAACCCAGCAAACTATAGAGGAATGACCCTCCTATGCAACGCAGCCAAGGTGTTTGAGGGAGCTATCTTGGTGCAGTTGAACATACAAGCAAGAGAGCAAGGGTGGATAAGTGATTGCCATTGTGGATTTAGAAAAGGAAGAGGAGTCATGGATCAAGTGTGGTGGTTGAAGAAATGCCTGATGAAGAAAAGCAAAGAACGCACTTATATTGCTCTGTTGGGTATCAGCAAGGCATATGACATGCTTGACCATGACATACTGGCAAGGACATTGTGCAAAAGAGGAGCAGAAGAGGCAGCAATGGGCATCATTGCAGAGTGGTACCATGGTATGACAAGTGTCATTCGCATGAATGGGCAACTCTCTGAGGAATTTCTGGTAGAAAGAGGAGTTAAGCAAGGAGTAGTTTTGTCTCCCTTCTTTTTCAATGTGTATATCAACGTGGTGGCAAGAAAGCTACGGGTGGCAGAGGAAAGGGAAAGAGGAGATAAAGCAAGGCCTACTGTGAGTTGGAAAGGCAAGCAGTAATTCGCCATGCTGAGAGGCAAGATGGGCACTTTGAGCTTCTGGAAGAGATAACCCAAGCAAAGGAAGAGGAAGGTGAGAAGAGAGAAGGTGAGAGAAGATACTCCCTCATCCTCAATGCCTTCCCAATTGTTATGTTAGTTCACAAGTGAAAGGTGTTGAATGAGCTTTCAGACTAACTTTGTATCATCTAGCTATCCTTTTCTTCCCCTTTTCCTCTCTTATCATTTCCTTACTTTTACATTACTTCCAAAGATTGATAAAATGCAGAAGAACTTCCATACTTCCAACTTGCTCTTGCTGCCCACAATCTCCAGACTCGTTTACAACTCTGCTTACAATGCTCCATCTCTTGAGCTCTGTTGCATTTCTTTCCACTTGACAGGAGCTTTGTTGTACAGTCTTTTATAATTAGCTTTCTGACTTGTTCTTCATCTCCATTGTCCACATTCCACACTATGTATGTACAATGCTTACTTTTTATGTATAGGTTAGTGTTGCTCTCAGAGCAAATAAACTTCTTATTACTACTACTAGGCACCCAAAAGAATGGAGCAAAGGCTTTTGGAGGATTTGCCATGTTTGAAAGCCCACCAACTCTCCACTCAGAGGCCACTTAAATGGATGTAGCAGGATCAAAAAAGGAAAGGCATGTAAGCAACTCTAAGTTTATTCACAAGAAAAAGGGGTGTGGACCAAAGTGTGTGCTTTGAATATGTCACAAGGAAAAAAGGAAAATAAAGGTGTGAGAGAAGAATTTGGGGTATCCAGGGAGAGTGTTGATAGATAGTCATAATGAAGTGAACCATTGGTTTTCCAACATCACTGCCTTTCCTTTGAGAACATTGTTTGCAACATTTCTTGGAGTACTTCTTCCCCTAGTAGGTGGAGACAAGTCACTGAGAGCTGAAGTCCTTGGCTGCAACCTAGGAGTTATCTAAATCTGGGTATCCTTTTCACTTCATAAAGTTGTAATGGTTAAACAGTGGGCCATCATGGTTGAGGACCTTTTCAACTTCAAAATGTTTGTCTTCAAAAGGAGTGCTGGGATCAATGTGCTTAACAGCACTTAGAGGAACTTTGTCAGGGAGTATATTGCCAGTGATGTCTTCAAGGTCGTGGGCTCTGTTATCAGTGCAGTGATGAATGATAAAGGAGCTGTGAAATTTGAAGTTGGTTTTAAAGTTTGCTAGTGAGTTTTTCAGCTTGTCCCCATGAGAGAAGGATTTCTATGTCAGTGAAGTACTTAGTCATCTATGTTGATGGAGAACTTGGGAACCTTTTTGTAGATGGAGGGATAGATGATTTGCAACTTGTGTGAAGACTCCCTGAACATGGACAAAAAAGATTTGAGAAAAAAAGGGGAAAAGCTGGAAGGGATTATAGCACAGAAGAGTATAATTTTTGAGAGAAACCGTGATGGTAGAGCACAAAGCAATTCCAGGAGTAGAATATGCAATGCAACAGTTGCCTTTGTGTGTGTGTTGGCTGGTGTGCTGAGTCACTTCTGCAATATAGGCATGTTTCTCACTTTCCTATCCTCTCTGCAAAGTGGATCCCTCTACCTGCTTGATGGCTAGTATTGCTGCATCTTCTCTTTTTCCTCTTTATGCCTCCTGCTTTTTCTAGCAAGACATGTGCAAGCTGACAAAGAAACTCCTGGCATATTTTTGCTGCTTTCTCATTATTTTGATTAGTCATTTTGTAGATGATGTAGGCATTCTTTTTGGCTGGTCAGCAGGGACAAGTGCAAATCAGCACAGTTCTTTTCCTTTCCTCAGTTCTCTCTTTTGCTTGTTCATCAAACCATTGTGTTCCCCTATCATTTGATATCATTCACACTAATGCTCATGATTTCTTTCTTCTCTAGTCAGATTGGCATTAGCCAGTCAAATGATATAGATTGGAAAATTTAATTGAATGTTCAATTCAATAGGTATGCTGTCCCTTGATAAATTTTATGTGTTATTGTTGATAGAGTTGCCCTTTGCTTTGTGTATGAATCTAAAAAATGATCAACAAGACCTTGTTTGTTAACAACACAACACAATGCAATAGTGGTTTTTGAGATTCATTTGAAAGGATTTAGTGATATACCTTTTGTGGTTTCCTTTTAAATTTATTAGATTTTCAAAAGGGGATTCTCTTTTTTGTTTGTACTGTGTTAAAGGAAGAACAGGGAAGAAGAGATAGGTGAAGAAAGTAAAGAGATGATATTGAGAAGAAAGCTAAGAGGATAAGAGTCTCAAACCAAGCATAACTTCTGGACAAATAGATATTTGGTTGGACAACAACCTAGCCTAGTGATTATCAACTCAATAAAGGAACATTTGATGAATGCTATTCATTGTAGTAGACTGCTTATTGAAAAAAGTGAGGAGTTATTCAGTAATCTAAAGAGGATTGTGGGTGCCTAGTATGCTATACTAAGGAAGAACAGCAATACATTTCTGTTTAAAATGTGCAAATCTTTAGGAAGACTGCTTCACAATTTATAGGGTAGACAAAGGAAATGAAGAACAAGTAAAAAGCTATCATAGATTATAAACAACAAGGGCAAATTGAAAGTATAGCTGTTCTTTTGCATTTCATCAATTCTTAGAAATAATGTAAAATAATCAAAGGAAATATAAAAAGACTAGCAGGGAGAGGAACAGCCTGATGAATAATAACTCGTTGAACACAGGGAAAAGACCTTCATTAACATGTAAAAAAGAAACATACCTATATACAAGGAGATAGAGATAAGTATAATGGGAAAGTGGTATAACAGAAATTTAAATTTAAAAAAGAGGATAGAGTATCAAGAATTACTCTCAAAATATTAGCTCTGTTGCCTTTCCTTTCTTTTTTTCCTTGTTGACATTAGTGACATGGTCCAATTGTCTACTATCACATTACTAGGCTACTTTCTTTTATTCTATTGCTCCCTTCTCTTTTAGTTAGTTAGTTTTGTTTTATTCATATCACACCTTTCCCTCTTAACACCATTTGTTTCCATGTTTCCTCTTGAATTTATATATATGTCTTGGCCCTGTCTATTCGTGTTATTCATCCCTTTATCTGGGAATTGCATACAATGTGTATTTTACTTACAAAAACTCTAAAATGAAATCGTACTTACAAAAACTCTAAAATAAATTTATTTATTATCTCAAGTTTCTTGAGTTAATTAAGAAAGCCTTTACAAGACGAAGCACCACAATAACAAGGGATTTTGATATCTTCAATTGGGAAGTTATAATCATAAGTTATTTCTTGCATTGGAGCAATGTATTGTGCTGCATAGAGAATTATGTGTGGTTCTCCATCTATTTTTACCAACCTGGCAATTGCATTTGGTTCACAGCAGTGGTTCATCATACGTGAAATGTTGCCTTTCATGGTAGCATCCACAATGAGGTCATCATCAAGACGAAACATATAAGTTCCAATTCCACGCTTGAAATACTGAGCTTCTCGCTCATCAGCAACCTTTTGCCTAATAATTTCTCCTGCAAAGAACCAGCACAGAATTAAGCAGTAAAGAGAGGATTAGTAAGCATAGGACAGATTAAAGCAAGAAGTAACCATACCAACATATTCCACAATCATTTCATTAGGCTTTATGGGTTCTAATGTAAATACACCCCAGTCATGAATATTAGACCGATATACACGCAGCCGTCGCTGTTTTGACTGCAATTTTTTGTACTCAATAGTGGTAGGAATACTTAGTGCATGGTCAGAATGAACCAATGCTGCTGTATACTCCTGGCGGACTTTCTCCATCCGAGCCATAAAACTAGAAATGGGTTGCCCATACAAATATTTGGTCTTCTTCTGTTTGCCCTTTAGAAAGGCAATACACCGTGCACAGCCATTTACATTTGGGGTTGGCAACACACTTGTTATTTGAGTTACATCTCGGTACTGAAACTGATATCTGGGCATAAGGCAACAAAATACATGTGAGTTAGCATTAAAAAAAACAAATAACTGAATGAAACAACCTTCTACACCGAGTGGCATTTTCAAGATATTCCAATCGCTGTTTTACCCAAGGTGCAGACAGTCCAAAATAGTGCTCTGCAATGCTGTTAGTTATGACAGTTTGCTCTGTATTCTCCTGATGCTGCTGCACGGCGTACACGATTTTTCCCCATGCCTCTGTTTTGTTGTTGTGTTAACACGAAAGATGGTCTTAGCATCGTTAAGCAACAGGCCATTCATCAACTCTTGCCACAGCCCAATAGGTAGCGGATTGAAGAGGGAGAACGAGAAAAAGGGAAAAGGCAAAAGAGGGGATGGGAGAAACCCCAGCACAAAAACCTGCAGGGGAAGAGGCCACAACAGACTTGCCACCGTCTAAGGGAGTAACGATGAAGACAGGACTATTATTGCGTCGGTCGAAGTGGATTTCATTTGTGTAAGCACTTGGTTGTTGTAACCAAAAAATAGGACGTTAGGATGAATCGTGGGAGGAAGCGAGGATAGATGAGCAGAAGGAAGCTACCATTTCTTCCACGGTTGGATCATGCTCCAAAAAGTGCGTATGGATTTGAAACCGACGGGATAGAGGGTAGTATCCGAGTGGAAGGCGGGATATTCATAAACGATAATGCCAAGGAAGCTCAGTGTCAACCCTCCAACGCGTCTTTCATAAACTAGGGGCTGAGAGGCAACAGAATAAGGTATTGTTCCATTCTCTGAAAATAGAGTTGGATCCTCTTTTTTGAGTTCCAGAAGGGTATCATCGTCGGGCAAGGAGGTTGCCAAGACTTTTGTTTTGCGTAAAACATAGACTCTACGGAAGAGGGCTTGTTGGCGGGGTAATAAAGGAGCATCTAGTAGTGACTGGGTACTTCTTGTCTGAGCGTCCTCAGCGCAAAAAGTGCAGTTGTTCGATAGGAAGAGACACCCAGCTTGCCTAGCGCACATAAAATGATAAGTTTTGCTGCATTTAGCCACAGCGCAGCCAATGGTGGCACCTTTGTTCCCACAATGCGAGCACCTCTGGACTCATAGGTAGAGGTCAGCCTAGCGAGCAAGCGAGCAAACGCGGAAAAGCAAGCAAGAATCTACATGCAAGTAACATACCATATTCCTGCCACGCATTGCAGCCTTTTCTACATTCATGAGCCCACCATCTGGGCATGCATAAACTTCGGAAGACCACTAGATCCGGAACCACGCAAAAACACAGTGACACAAAAAAGTAAGAATCTAGCCGAAGGAAACTTAGTGAATCAGAAGGACATAAATACCCTTGCACAATTGACATGGCACCACTTATCTGTGGTTAGGGGAAGTAGTCTCCCTTCTTGGCAAGGCATACAATCCCCTCTTTGGCCACAGAAGGTGCATTCTCTACTGTCATTTTTTCCGATGGCAAACATCGGTGGGGCGAGGAGAGGCTGAGGGGTTACATCTGGACAACAGCTACAACAGAAACAACACCTATCTTCCAAGACAGGTCGCTGATCAACGTCCTGTTTAAGCGTAGCTTCAGCCTCGTTCTCTCGTTCTTCTTCCACCGCTCTGTCATTCTTTCCAAATGGCTCTGCATCCTCATAACTGAGCCCAGCAAGATCCGAGCGGTAGTCGAGGGAGGCTATTTGAGCTTGCATTTCATACAAGTCAAACAATAATCCTTCAAACTGTCTCTGCTGTTCTCGTGTCATGGATATTCTCGGTTGTTCCAACAACCGATTCGTGGCATGAAGGTGGGCCTTCGGAGCAGAGCGTTTATCCTCAACCCGTGCATACACTCGTTGTGGTAGCCGATCAAAGTCTATATCTGAGCTCTCTGTCACTATAGCAGGGGGATTATCGGCGCAACTGTCACAATACCAAGTCCCTGAAGGGATTTCGAGTAGCGGAGGCTGTAGGCAAAATGTATGAAAGCCGTCGTCGCACCGCTCACAAACAAGTAGGCGATCCTCGTCTCCGGGATCCTTACACACCTCGCATACTTTGCAGTCGGGGCAGCGCCAGTGACGCTTTTTATCTCCGTATAGATGAAGCTCTGTGGAAAGGCAATAGGAATGGTAGCACTGAACCGCCGCAAGGCGTTTTGTTACTGGAATAAGTTAAAGATAACGGAGAGAGAGAGAGCGAGAGAGAGAGAGAGAGAGAGAGAGAGAGAGAGCACGCGAGGAGAGCAGAGAGTAGAGAATAGGCACTATGTTGAAAACTGAGATTCTAAAGAGATGAGCGAGGTACCTCGCTGCAGTCATGGCACCAAAGCAAACAGACTTGGTCTTTGCCAATCCCGCTGGATCCACAAAGACAGCAAAGCTCCAAGTGAGAGATAGGAATATGGCTTCCGGCAAAATCTGATTGATTCCCACTAGCCTCCTTGAAAGTGAGATGGATAAAGTTTTGTGGAGGCAGATGCTCCACTGTTACCATTTTCTTTAAAAATGATGTTTGCTGCTGTGTCTCAATAAGTCTTCCGCCATTAGGACTGTGTAGATGATAGGCGTTGAGTGATGCTGCTTGTCTTTCGTCGGCCAGGCTTTCCGATGAAGAAGGGAATACAACCGATGAAAGAGCTTCTTTGGGTTGGATGCCTCGTGGCTTGCACTTTTTGTTTGATTTCTTCTTCGACTGGAGTTTCTTTCCGGTGCCATGAAATAGAGGGTCTGAGGAGTAAGAACTGGTGTGGGGTTGTGTTGCAAGACCATGGGTCATGGGGCACCCTTTGTTAGGGCCACCCCGACGACCATTACCACTCTGTTTTCCAACATAATGGATCTGCCCTTCGTCGTCCTTGACATAACTTGAGCTCTGCAATTCTCCCCGCTGTACAAGCAAGCGGTAGTAGTTGCTGCACTGGTAGCCCACCCTCCCTGGAATGCTTCTTGAAAATAGGCCTGCAAGTTGTCCCACCACATTCACCAACACCCATTAGTACAAAAATGAACGAACCGAAACAAACGACCGACCAACCAACCAAACGAATTGAAGGAAGGGCTCACCCCATTGTTTAACTTCCCCTTCTGATTCAGCAAGCTTGCTGAGAAACAGTTTCTTCTCTTCCTCAGACCACGGTCCATAGCGAGGCATCTCTCCAGGCGCATTGAAGCGGTAATAGTAGGCATTGGGATTGGAGTCTAGCAAGACATAGGCCCTTTCCTTACAGTCAGCAACGGTTCTGATTTGGAGGACACAACACGAGAACAACAGAGAATGAGGTCTCTTGCCTTTTCCTGGCGTCACTCCAGCCAGCCAGTGGACTATCCGCGCTGGTTGGGTTGTGGTCCGAAAGAGGAGCAGCGGTAGGGCCAGCAGCAGGTTGTCGCCTTTTCCACATGGCGCCACAGCTACGACCCCCCTCTTCAAGCCGCGGCCTCCTCCTCCTCGTTCTTCTTTTCTTCCCTCTCCTCTCGTTGCTACTTCTTTGATGATTTATCGAAGGTCGTCAACAATAATCACTTTAATTACAACAAATCGAAAAATAGGCAAAAATGAGCAAATTTTGAGAAAAATATCGACAAACACACGGACCAGCGGCGGACTGACAAGAAAAGAAAAAAAAAAACTCGCCAACAACCCCCTCCACCACCAAGCAGACCAAGCAGCAGCCACTCCCTCCCTCCCCCCTCACAGCAACAACAACACCAACATGCAAAACACAGTTTCCTTGTCGGATGCCCTCATAGAAGAGGCTGAAACGGGCACCAAAAAGAAGTTCGAGCAGTGCCGTATGTATGAGGAGGAGTACCCGGAAGTGGACCAATTAGTCATGGTTAGAGTGAACCGAATCTCCACCATTGGTGCGTTCGTCTCCCTCCTGGAGTATGGCAACAAGGAAGGCATCATCCTGCTTTCAGAGCTCTCGAGAAGAAGAATGCGCTCTGTCAACAAGCACATCCGCGTTGGAAAACAGGAGGTCTTGCAAGTGCTCAGGGTGGACAAAGAAAAAGGTTTGTCCCTCTCTACCTTTTCTATAAATGGTGGCGAGGGTGAGCTGGGTGGTAGCTCTCACCACGCTCTGCCTGCCTGCCCACCTCTACCTCGCTGCTTTCTCACAGTATTCTTTAAAAAAACACAACGCAACAAAACAAAAACAACGCCACACTTTACAAAAATGATGAAAAACACCAAACAAGGCTACATCGACTTATCCAAGAAAAACCTAAAGGAGGAGGACATCGCAGAATGCACCCAAAAGTTCATGAAGTCAAAGACAGTGCACAGCATTATGGCCCATGTTGCTGATACACAAGAGGTTCCGGAGGGAGCCGCCCCCAAAACCATGGAAGAACTTTATGCACAACTCGGTTGGCCCCTCTACCGCAAATATGGCCACGCTTATGATGCCTTCAAGAAGGCAGCCAGGTGCATACCCATACCCATTTCCATTTCTATTCCCATTCCTTTCCTTCTCTTGTTTTCCTCGTTTGTTTTGTTGGTTTGGTTTGCCTATTGCTTAATTCTACAATCGGGGTCTTTCCTATACTCTGTATGCAGCGGGGAGGACATATTTGAGGGCCTAGAGGTGGACGAAATTCTGAAGGATACCCTCTTGAAAGCCATCCAGCATCGCCTTGGTTCTCAACCTGTTAAGGTTCAGGCTGATATCCAAGTAACGTGTTTCAGCTATGAGGGTATTGACGCCATAAAACCAGCCCTAAGGGCCGGTCAGGAGTGCAGCTCTGAGTCGCCAATTAAGGTTTGCTCTTGAGCATGGTGGCATGATGTATGCTGCCTGTTTGTTCACAGCGCTTAACATTTCTTTTGCGTTTGTTTTCTTCAAAGGTGCAATTGGTGTGTTCCCCCGAGTATATTCTCGTTACTTCCTCCACAGATCACGAGCGTGGAATCAGCTCTTTGGAGACTGCGATAGAGGCTATTCGGGCAGAAATTAAAAAGCATGGCGGCGATTGTGTTGTCAAAACCCCTGTACGTCCTACCTCCTCCAGTATTATCATTCCTCACGCTTACCACTTCTTTCTCTTTCTCTTTCTCTTTCTCTTTCTCTTTCTCTTTCTCTTTCTCTTTCTCTTTCTCTTTCTCTTTCTCTTTCTCTTTCTCTTTCTCTTTCTCTTTCTCTTTCTCTTTCTCTTTCTCTTTCTCTTTCTTTTCTCTTCTTTTCTTTCTTTCTCTTTCTCTTTCTCTTTCTCTTTCTCTTTCTCTTTCTCTTTCTCTTTCTCTTTCTCTTTCTCTTTCTCTTTCTCTTTCTCTTTCTCTTTCTCTCCTTTGTTCTAAATTGGTTGGAACCAATGGGACAGGCCCGTGTCGTTGTGTAATGCAAACGAAGATAAAATCACTTAAGCTCTCGTCGCACACTCTCGTTAGTTTATTTGTTGTTTGCAATAAATAAAAGAGAGAACATTGTGGTTAACCAAGAGGTTTTCGTTGTTGCTCAGTGGCCTGTAATGCCTGTATTTCTTGGATGGGTGTGGGTGGGTGGTTGCAATTGTGCGGGCTTCCTTTGTTCTTGTTGTTGTTTGCGGTGGCTTCCATTTTAACCTATTATGTTGTGCCAGAGTGCAAAATGCTATTTTAGCTGGTGGCAATTTCTGTCGACTGCTTCCTTTACCCCCCCAACAAAAAAAAATAACAACAGCAACTTGGCCAAGTTACAGCAACTGCAAACACCAACAATTGCAACCACCCACCCAACAACCCAACGAGAGAGAGAGAGAGGGGGGGAGAGAGAGAGAGAGAGAGAGAGAGAGAGAGAGAAGAGATGCAAAAGCAAGCCAGCCACAACGCCAAGCCTGCTGTTCAGCGGCGCCGTCGGAGGAAGCCCCGCCCCGAGTTGCATGGCAAAAATAGCCCAGTGGTGCTGGAAGAGTTGGACACCACCAGTTCTCCTCCCTCTTCCACCAGAGGTAGAGGACGAGGCAAACCAGCAAGAAACAGCGGACGTCCCCACAACACAGCAGCACCCGCCTCAACCCAGCAAGTCATCGCCCCTGACGCCATCAACCAAACGGGATCAGACAGGCGTGCCTCGCGCAGGCTCTCCTTGGGAAATAAGCAAAAAGAGGAGAAAGAGCAGCGTGCTCTTGGCCAGTGCCCAACCGCTGAAGATGGTTTGTATCTTAACAACAAGTCTTTTATTCGGCTTTCTTTTGCTCTCTTTGCCTTACCAAGTTGCGTTGTTGTGTTTGTTCTTGATGTCACGTGTGCTATTGGTTCGTGTTCGTGTTCGTGTTCGCGTTTGCGTTTGCGTGTTGGGTGGTGTGGTGGTATGTAATGTGAAACAGTGGGAAGTAGTACTTTCCGCCACTCCAACAAGTTCAATGCAGGAGAAGTAGTGCTGGTACCGCGATCTCGTGGCGGTTTTACCTATGGCAAAGTGGTAGGGCACAGCGTGGTGAAGCACTGCTACTTGGACGCCAACGCCAAGGATGTCCACCACCATCAATATCGTGTGGCCTATCCCAATTGTAATATTCGCGGCAAGGCAAATCTTTACAAAGATCTTCCCAACATCTGCCTTGGAAAGCTGCTCACCCAGGCCTCTGCGGCTCAAACAGAGAGACGGCTGTCTATTCTGAAGAAGAGCGAAGAACCACAGCCAGTAGTGACAACTGTCAGCAAGGATGACACCTCCGCTGCAAGAAAAAGTGCAAGAAGTACCCACCCGCAAACAACGACGGCAGCAGCAATGGAAGGTCTGCAAGATCTTGGAGAGGACGAAAGCGACGAAATGGAAGAAGAAACTATCCTCTGGTCTGGTGTACATTACCAACAGCCAGAGAATGATTCAACGACATCCCCACGCTCAGCAGAGGCAGCTACAAATGCAGAGAACAATGACAACAATGGCAAGGCTGCATTTGTGTTGGACGAGACGCCAACAGAATTGGCTAAATCCGGTCCTCAACACCTGGACCAGAACAACGAGTTACCCCAGCTACCAACTGGCGGTGGCCAAAGTCACAACGTTGGAGCTCCGGCCATGTTCAAGGATGTTAATAATGCTGTATTTTCAGTCCATAATACCTTTGTTAAGGACGAACAAGTGCTAGTCCCCAGGTTCGTGCATCACATCCCTTTGTTCACTAAAGTAAGAAATAAGAGCAGCAAGACTAATAATAGGATTAATAATGTTCATCCTAACAGAAGCGCTGGAGGCTTTACCTATGGGCAGATCTTGGGGCCATTTGAAAGCAATTGCCCTCTCGGTGGCGCTCACAAACACCCCAGCTGGCGGGTATTGGTAGACTTAGACAAACAAAACACAAGAATCATAAAGGATTTATTATCCACGAACGTAGGCAAACTGCCTTTCCTGACGTTGCTGGGGGACTCCCTAGTCATGTCTCTACCAGCCAAACCTCAACACCAAACGACTGCTTCAACTACGTCCATGTCTCCAGCACCCCAACCGCTCTCTCCAGCACCCCAACTGCTCTCTCCAGAAGAGCTCGAAGCTGCAAAGAAACGAATTCAGGAGCAAGAGGAAGAGCACATCCGATGGCTCGTTATGGAGAGGGAACGTCTACAACGTCAGAAGCTGTTGCAGCACCAACAGAGGCAAGTAGAGAGCCTCATGGACTGTCAACCTTCGACCAAGACTGCCTCTACCAATGGCGACCCTAACACAGGAAGCGCTACCACCCCTTCCCTTGTGCCTTTAAATGCCCAATCCAGCCCCATTTCTCCTTTTGTAGCAGATAACCCGAAGGCACAGGTACCCTCTTTTTCGTTTTCTTTATCTTTACACCTTCTTCTTGTTCTTCTTGTTCTTCTTCTTGTTCTTGTTCTTCTTCTTCTCTATTCTTGTATTTTTTCCACCAAGCTTACCATTGGACTAAAGGAGGTATCGCCTTCCGGTTGTCTTGGGGCTGGTATTCTGCCTGTTGCACCTACAGATTCAATACAAGTTACTCGAAACCAACAGCCGTCAGGTCAAGCGAGCAAACAGCGGAGGCAGCGTAGCCGAAAGAAACGGAAGAAAATAATGGTGGTTCTTGATGGTCCCAACATTGCAGTTGTACGTTCCTCATTTCCCTTGTGGTTTGTAGTCTATCGCCTATTCTGTGTGGTTAATCTCTTTTGGAAAATGAAAACAAAACAAAATATGATCTACACCCACTTGCTGAACGGGAACAGCGGCATGGTCGCCAGAAAGAATTTTCGGTAAAAGGCATTAAGTTAGCCATCGACTACTACAAACAGCGTGGTCACTTCGTGGTGGCGTTTCTGCCCCAGCATTACCTTACGCGTAAGCCAGGGCAAGGTGCTATTAAGTTGGTAGAATTTCTGCCGATGGCCAACGACCTTCCTCTACTTCAGAAACTCGTTGATGATGGCTTTGTAGTGCTAACGCCGCCACAGGTATGCCACCTTCCTTCTTCAACTTTGATACTCCACCCTACGTTTCTAAACCATACTACTGCTTGTCTGTAGGACTATGATGACAGCTACTGCATTGAGTACGCCAAGAGGCACTCAGCTGTAATCGTCACAAATGACCGCTACTGGGACCACGTCGACAAGCAACCAGAGCCACTCAAAGCTAAGACCAAGCAGTGGTTGCGCCACCACTGCATCTCTTACACTTTTGTGAAGGATGAGTTCTTACCTAACCCTGACTTTATATTTCCCGTTGCTGCTGCCAGCGAGGAACATGACTGAGGGGGTTGTTGGGTACACGCAACACCACAAAATGGACTGACTGCCACGTAGCTGGCCTCAGGGGCACTTTGTTGCCTCTGTTTCAATTCACACAAAACCATCATCGACGGCGAATGCATGTGGTTTCGCTACAGCCATGATTTCTAAGTCAACAGAGGAGCCAAAGGCTGTTCCACAACAAAAACCAGCTTCTACTCCGCCTTGCTCCTTTTCAATTGCTGCTACTAGCATCTGCAGATAAAACAAAGCTGTTCTGCTGGCAGCAACAGCTTCTCCTCTCTTCTCTCTCTCTTCCTTCCTTTGCTTCTCTTTCGGTGAGGTGATTGTTACGAGAGCGCCACAATATTGGAAAGTGTACAAGCTGGCAGTAACCCCAGTGGGTTCCTTCTGAGTTTTCACGGCCCATGACACCAAATAGGCGGTGTCGTTGCGTAGCGTTGCCCGATGGAGCCATATGGGGACGCGCCAATGGGAAAGTGGATGGGTGCTTCTGTAGCCCTCTAGCCCACCCCATCCCCGCCTTCTCGCAAGAACTTTCATTTGTGAGTTTACTCACTTATGTGACTTTTAATCCATCAGTAACCCCAGTAAGCCATAGGTCAAATTAATCTGCGCGCTTTGTCCTCTTATCTTGTTTCCTTAAATCCTCTTTGGTTGTTGGTTGTGCTTCGCTACCATCCTCGTCTTCCGAGTCCTCGTCTTCCTCTTCCGCCTCCTCATTTTCTGCGGTATGCAGTAACGTTAAAGAATGAACCGCAGAAAGGGTTTTTATTAGCATACCGTTGGCATTTGCCTGCGATGCCTTCTCTGCGTTAAGAAGTTCGCTGAAGTAGCTGATGGACAAAGGTGAGCATTTCATACATTGAATGTTTCGGCAGAGAACAGGGAAAGGCTGGTGGGACTATGAGGCTAAAGTACCTGTTAGTTTGGGCGCGTATCTCCCGTAGCTGAGACAGGACCCACGCTAAGCTGCTGGATTCCCCTTCCGTCCGCCCTTCTGCCAAGAACACTTTTTCTGCTCCTTCTTGGCTAGCGTATGCCCCTCGTGGCCCACACGCTAACGACTGAAATAGCCAAGTGAGAGACCCTTTGACAACAACAATCGTGGTCTTACGTTACCGTCATGTCTGCTGCCCTCTTTCTTTCTTTCTCAGAAAAGGTTTGCACAAGGAGGGTGGTGTTTGCTTCCTTCCCGCCCGACTGCCTGCCCATATCATATGAGGAGTCGTAGACATAAGAATTGAGGGGTCATGTATTTTGCCCACAGACAAAGGGGGAAATAGCGTGACGTGTATCTAGGTATGCTAGCCAATGCCTGTAGCCTCTTTGATTTGTCTTTGATCTAAATAGATCATAAATCACCGAAGAGAACACTTCTGCCATGTAGCGGAGGAACCACAGGAGGAGGAGGAGGAGGAGGAGGAGGAGGAGAGGAGGAGGAGGAGGAGGAGGAGGGAGGAGGAGGAGGAGGAGGAGGAGGAGGAGGAGGAGGAGGAGGAGGAGGAGGAGGAGGAGGAGGAGGAGGAGGTAGCCACTTCGGGTGGCATCTCCCGAGGTCAACGGCGCCACTGGCAAGACGGAGCTAAGGAAAGAAGATCAGAGGAAGCAGCCAGTTTCTCTCTCTTCTTCTTTGCAGGGCTTGTACATACATTGCGGACAGGGATGTCAATGCAGCACGGAACATGCTCCGCTTCTTCTCTTTGCGAGCAGGGTCCTTCATGGGCTCTGCATTGGGACCTACCCCCTTCCACCACAATAACGTGGTGGATGCAGAATTTGTGCAGGCTTGACCAAGATTGTTAAGTTTTGTATAAGTTTAATAGTAGGCGTAGACGCATTTAATCAGAAGGAACAACACTATTGTAATGCTCCCCTAAAGTGTAGTAATGTTGATGAAACCTGAATGAATGGAATAAAAAGTGACTGTCAGATACAAAGCTAACGAGCCTTGGGATAACAAACAACTTACGATAAATGTAAAGGGGATCCTTCATACTCTTCTCCCATCACTACATCTGGTGAATATGCAGAATGAATCAAGATAGGAACTCTGAGGTAATGAGTGAGTGCTTTAAGCTCCAGTTGTCCTCCCCATGATGAGGTTGACTTAATAGCTTCACAGTACGCCTCAAATGACTCTGAAATGCAAACCCCAAAAAATAATAAAAACAAGGAAAACGTTTTTCAAAAAAGCCAAGTACAGTACCATGCGTATCTTCTTCCAAATCTACAAACGGTTTGAAGTCATCAGCGTGGGTCAGCATGTATGCTGCTGTCTCAGTTCGGAGTTGTTGCACTGAAAGGGGAGTCTTTTTGTTGCAGCGTTTTTGGTTATTCAAAGTTGACACACAATAGAGGAGCATCAATATTACCTTATACAATATGTTCATTTGGTCCACTAAAGCATTGTATAAACAATTTCCATCGGCAACTATCTGACGGAAACAAGCAAACACAACGAGAGAAAAAGTAAGTTAGTATTCTAAAAACACAAAAAACAAAGAACTGTACCTCTTTAAGCTTGAGGTTGTTTGCGGTAAGTTTGGTTAACAAAGC
>JAVKOQ010000354.1:0-52316 GCA_031835245.1 Balamuthia mandrillaris | reverse complement strand
AGCGAGGTACAAGCAGAGGATCCAGCGCCCGGCTCTGGGCTTAAGCACTTTATTGCTGGTACCTTTGCCGGAATGTCCGGCGTTTTTGTAGGTCACCCTTTCGACACGTTAAAGGTGGGCTCTTATTCTTTTTGTTGTTTATCTGTGCTCTTTTCTCTTTCTCTTTTCTTTGTGCTCTCTCTTCTCTCTTTACCACTCGTGCTCCTTTCTCTCCTCCTTCCCTCTTTCCTCTTTTTCCTCTCTTTCCTCTCTCCTTTGCTCTCTCTCCTTTCTCCTATCGCTAATAATATTTGCGTGGCTATGCATTGTAGGTCAGGTTGCAAACGGCGCCAAGAGGGACCTACAAGAACCTCTTCGACTGTTTCACGAAGACGGTTAAAAAGGAAGGGCCACGGGGCCTTTATAAAGGTCTTTCCTCTCCGCTTATGGGTGACTCGCTTACCAACGCTGTTATCTTTGGAGTGTATGGCGCTAGCCGAAGGATTCTCCTCGAGGACGGAGAAACGGAGGCAGATTTTGACCACCTTCCGCTTTGGAAGATCAACTTGGCTGGATCGATGGTTGGCTTTCTTTCCTCTTTTCTTTTCTTTTGTTGTGTTTTGTGTTTTGTGTTTATTGTTTATTGTTTATTTCATGTTTCTCTGTTCTTTTAGCTTTGTGGTTTGTGGTTTGTGGTTTGCTTTAGAAGAGAGAGGCTGATAGTGTTTATAAACAATTGGAGTAGGTGGGATTGGCAGCAGGTACAATTTTGACTCCGGTGGAACTCATCAAGATTCGTCTTCAACTACAAACTAAAGGCAAGGGAGAGCGCCTTTACAACGGCCCCTTTGACTGTGCTAAGAAAGTCATTAAGAAGGAAGGAGTGAAGGGCTTGTTTAGAGGTCTGGGCGCCACTTGGACTCGTGACATTCCCTCTTTTGGTATCTATTTTGTAGTTTATGAAGGTTTACGCAGGTAACTTTCGTTTTTGTATTTCTCTTGTTCTCCTATTTTTCTTGGTTCTCTCTCCTCTCTACTCTCTACTCTCTACTCTCTCTCTCTCTCTCTCTCTCTCTCTCTCTCACACACATCTCAATCTTTCTGTTCCCTCACATATTCGTGTTTTCTTTTTTAAATCAGAATGTTGTTGAAAGAAGGAAGAACGTTGGATCAACTGGCTCCATGGAAACAGCTCATAGCGGGTGGTGCAGGAGGCATGGCCGCCTGGCTAGTTTCATACCCTCAAGACGTTATCAAATCTAGGATGCAGGTTTGTTACTCTTCTCACTTCCAGCTTCTATTCTCTCTCTCTCTCTCTCTCTCTCTCTCTCTCTCTCTCCTAAGGACTGACTTGAGCTCTGTTTTTTTAAAAAAAAATAGATGGACGTTGAACAAAAATATAGAAACATGTGGCACTGCATGAGAGAGAGCTACAACGCAGGCGGCATGCGAGTGTTCCTACGAGGCATGGAAGTGACGCTATTGCGAGCTTTCCCCGTTAACGCCGTTATCTTTTTTGTCTATCAAGGCCTCATGGCGCTTGACTGGTGACGAACGCAAAAACAGAAGAAATACAAAGATTTACCCTTTCTTTCTTTCTCCTGCTATGCATTTCAGGTTGTCATTGCCTCATATGAAGGAGAGTTCTCGTTGTGAAGGAAGGAGTAAAGTTTCATGGAGCTGTCGGTGGATGCGGTGAACACTTCGTCTTCGTGAATGTCCATGTTGATGATGTCTCTCTCGTGAGCGGCAATACTGTACAAATAGTGGGGAGAAAATTCTCCCTCTGCATCATTTGTTGACGCTGTTGGTATCACTTTCCGATCCCACACCTTTGTTTTTGTTGAAGAATTAGCAGAAGGGCCAGGGGAGGCACAAAAAAAAAAGCATACCTTGATGGCACCATCACCACCGCCGCTTACAATCTTGGTGGCGTCAATGTGCACGAACTTGACGTAGCCTGTATGACCATCTAACGAACACTTCAGCTCGCCAGTTGCTCTGTCCCACACAGTCACATGACCTATTCGATCTCCTGCCACTTTGTATGTAATAGATGTTACTCAAAGAGAAAGAGAATATAGAAAAGGAGAAACCACGAAAGAGAAAGAAGAGCGAACAGGAGAACGAACCAATGTCGTTTTCATCAAACGCAACGCAACGAAGTTCAGAAGGAGCATTTATCTCGTGTAAGCATTTGCCGCTCTCTATGTCCCAGACGCGTATATTTCCTCTCAACGAGCTAGAGACAAGCGTGTTGCGATCAAACTGCAATCCCATTATCCCTTGCTGATGACCAGCCAACGTCCGCACACACTTTGGTATTGGCAATGGCTCGTCGCGTTTCGTTGTTGGCAATAAACTGCTTCTCTCTTTAGCGTTTTCTTGAAGCTCACCATCGTCGCACGTATCGTCTTGTTCGTTATGTTCTTCACTGTCTTTTGGCATGTACTTCCAACCGGGGGACCACCTCCATAACTTTACTGTAGAATCACCAGAACCAGTTGCCAAAAGTTCTTGCGTGTACTGTAACGACAAAGATGAACGAGAATTAGAGCAGAGAGAGAGAGAGAGAGAGAGAGAGAGAGAGATGAAAGAGAGAAGAAAGAGAAGAGAACGAGAAGATAGATGGATAGAGGAAGAGGACGGCGTAACGTGGGTGAGACAAGCACCAACCTGTAAACGTTTAACCCATCCGGTGTGTTTGCGCGTCCTATATACACATTTGCCATCCCAATTCCAGACTCTCACAGAATGGTCTCCCGAACATGACACCACCTTTTTCGGGAGTGAGGAGGCAATGTCAGTCCGATCAGAGAGAAGAAGAAGAACAAGAAGAAGAGAAGAGAGAAGAGGAAGTAGAGAGAAGGGAGCAGAAAAGAGGGAGAGAAGCGAGAAGAGTGAAGAGAGGAACAAGAGAGGTACTTGCCTTTTCGTCGTCATACTGTACAGCACCAATCCAGTCGCCATGTCCATCGAGCTGCAGCAACGTCTGCCCGCTGTACTTGTGCAAGACCTTGATGGCCGAGTTCTGCAGGCCAGCCACAACTTTGTGGTCATCAAAGCGAACGGCGTAGACGGGGGAGCCCACCGACAGAGAAGCCTTCAGCGCCCAGTTTCCTTCTCTCCAGTTCTTCCGCGTGCGACAGCGTCGCATGAATAAATCTCTCCATTTCCATCGTCCCTCATTTGTGGTTCCTCTCATCAGCAAGCCATCTTTTTCTATTTCTGCTTTTGAAGAAGAAGAAGAAGAAGAAAAACAAGAAGAAGAAGAAGAACAAGCAAAAGAGAGGAGGGAAAAGTTTCGTAGGAAGAGCCCTTTCCAAAGAGTTTCATCCGAGGAGACGCTACGCAAAGTGTTATTGGTGGCTCCGAACGAACAGAGATCGGCCGCTCCGACGTAAGACAACACGTGAAGTATGACTTCGACTGGCAACGAGGTCAACAAGAGTTCTTCTGCCTCTTCTTCTTCTTTGCCTCCATCAAATGATATCTCCATCTCCAATTCTTTCTTTCTTTCTTTTCTAGTCCCCAAATTATTTCATTCATTTATCGAATTTTTTGATAACCCACAAATAGTTAGCAGAAACTAACTATAATCGATAAATATTTTAATTTTTGATGATATATTCAATCTATACAATTAATCTTGAAATTATCAATATTTTCAGTTTATTGTTGGCGATTATTTACAGATGGGAGAGGCAGCAGCCAGGGGATCGTGCCGCCATGATACGATGCCTGCGAGGATGCGCGAGTGGTGTTGTAACTTGTCGTGAATGGTGTGTTCAGTGGCCGGTACTCCCATTTTCTTTGCCATATACTATCCACATATTTGGTTGTTTGGTTGTTGTGTTTGTTAGGAAGACAATAAGCAAGAGGAGAAAGAAGAGAGAGGAGAGAAAGTAGATAACCTGTTGTACGTTGTCTGCGTACAGCTGAGGATCAGCGAGCTCGTCGAAGGAAGGATAGTAAGCAGGCAAGAAGGTAACCTCAACAGGAATGTAGAATTGAGTCAACAACTGGAAGAGATGCAAATAAAATGGAATGCTCTCCCACGTTGGACTCCACCGCCTAAATGGAAACCTTTTTGATATTTTTTCCAGTTTGAATGTTGGTGAAATATGAAGAATTAAGAAGAATGGAATAAGTTGGCGAACCTCGTAAAGACAGGTTGAATTGGATAGCCACCAGCAAAAGCACCTTTGTGGAAATGAACTACAGGTTGCTGCAGTTGAGTATCGAAATAGAAGAACACTATTGTTACGTACTAAGGTATCTTCCGTTGGTGGTAGTGCCCTCCGGAAATATTAACAATGGAGGTACCCCTTGGATGAGCAATTAAACACATGGAACCGATATCAGAGAGGAAGATTGAATACCTGTCTGGCCATCTTTTTGCTGCTCTTGTCTGGCAATGATGCCTTGAATGCCAGATATGGCAGCTTCTTCCTCGTCCTTATTACGTTGTCGCGCTGGGCGAGCGTCTTTCTGTTCAGCTGGTGGATGAATTTGACGATGTCGACGACGAGCAGCAACACCACTGACATGCTTTGTTGCTGAGGTCGTTGCGGTGGTATCCGTTGCGATCGTGGAAGGGCGATCGCGCAGATGATTCTCCACGAACACGCATTGAAAGACGTGTTTGGCAAGGTAGCCAATTACTGGAATGTCTCTTATTGATCCCTTTTGTTTTTGAAAGAATAAGAGAACTGCTCCCCTCACCTCTCTCTTTCTCTCTCTCTCTCTCTCTGTCACTCTCTCCTTTCTCTTGAAAGAATGAATACCTTGGCCACAAAGGATGGAAAGAAAAGAGCACCGTAGACGAGCACATCGACATACGATAAGTGGTTTGACACAAGCGTGCTCACCTTTGGCTGAGGAAAGTGGTGAGAAGGATTGAGCGGGGGGGGGAAGGAGGGAATGAGAGAAGAAGAAGGCATAATACATCTCTGTGGCCAGAGGTCTTGATCCTGAAAACGCCCAGCAGGAGCAGTGCAGCACGAAGGGAGCGTCGGCCAAGCCACCGCAGCATTGGCATAGCAGTGGGGGCGGGTAACAGCCCCTGCAGTACAACAGCTATGACAAAGTAAGACGCCAGCGCAACGCACAACACAAATAGTCTCATCGGCAACAAGAAGAACGCAGCAAAGAGGGTCTGTTTTTCTCATCGATATTTTTTTTTCAGTCATCGAGCTCAAACATGGAGCAAAAAAAAAAAAAAAAACGAACACATCATGCTGACCTTGAGCAGTGTCCATAGTAAAGATAGGATGCCTCGGTATGGCGGTTGAGGATGGACAAACGGGGCTGCTTGTCGTGCAAGAGCTATTGCATCTCCCTGTGCCTGCTCCTCTTCCATTTTCTTCATTCTTTTTGTTGTTTTCAAAAAAAAAGTCCTCATCTGGTTGGATTCGATCGCGCGTCCAAACTTAGAAAAAAATGGATTGTCTGGAACAAGCGTCGAACCCGAGCTAAAAGATTTGTCTTTACAAACAAAAAAAAAAATGAAGTCATTTGGTGGAGGAAGAGGAAGAGGAGGAGGAAGCGTTTGCTTGAAGACTTGGTTGGATGCGCTCCCAGTAATACATGATGACGCTTCCGCTGACGACGAAGATGGCGGCAAATACCTGAGCATTCAACGGCACGCCAAAGAGAATGTTAGAGAACAGGGCGGATAGCAACATCTCAGCCCCATTCGCAAACTCCTTGATGAGCACGTTCAGATGCTTCAGCAGCAGGGCCGTCATGAATCCTCCTCCGCCTCCCAACAATACCATCGGACCCATCACTGATAGCGACCAATTACGAAACAAAAAGCCTTTGTTCGCCAAAAGCAAAAAGTGAGTTAATGCTGTTACCAAATGATCGAAGAAGAGAGGACGCATAAAGCAAAGAAGACGGAAGCAAAAGATAAAAATACCTGAATCGGGTCGAAACAGAGTCTTGACAAAGATCGTGGCGATGTTGAGGGAGATGGTGAAGATATAGAGGTACATGTTCTGCAGGTTGATGTCCAGCTTCATGTCCCTCTTCAGGGCCACCTCATTGTATACCCCGCCCAAGCTGCCCAGCAGGGCCTGAAAGCCGATGACGAGCAGCGGGGTGGCTGCTAGCTGCAAGGGCTCCCCCCATTTCATGATGGCGCAGCCCAAAGTGAGCGCCACGAGAGCGATCCACTTTCGTTGGCCCAGCTGCTTGTGGAAGAAGATCTGGAAGAGGATGCCGCTAAAGGCGATCCTTGCATTGATCAACACTCGGTACGTTCCTTTGTGGAGCAAATGAGAAACAAGAGAGAGAGAGAGAGAGAGAGAGAGAGAGAAAGAAGAAGGAGGAGTTTCCAACCAGGATCGGCGATGGTCAAGGCAAAGTAGCGGACGAGGTTGTAGAGAGTGTAGACGAGGGCCGGCACCGCAAAAATGGACGCCCTGCCGAAATATTGTTTGAACTGTTCCACGCTGCCTCCATGCCTATGTTCAAAAGAAAAAAAGAGCGGCAAAAGTTCAGCACCTCATCCCACCTCATCTCATCACGAACCAGCGAAAAAACAAAAAGAAGAAAAGAAAAACGGAAACTTACGAAAAGTAGAGGCTCGATGCCACTACCATTTTGAAGATCTCGACGGCCAGGGTGACGCTCGCTCGGTCAAAGTCGACGTCACGGGCGCTGTAAATGATGAGGCCCTCGGCGGTCCAAAGCCCGACGTAGAGGCTCACCAGCACGAGGCTGGCCGCCAGCCCGTAGGTGGCCTCCTTGGCCTGCGTCTCCTCCTTCTTCTCCGGGCCTGTGTCCACGTCCACACGTATCTCCTCGTCGTCCCCTCTGTTCTTTGACACATTCATTCTCTGTTTTTTTTTTTTGTGCGTTTGCGCTGCTGCCGTGCGTGCGTGCGTGCGTAAGGTGCGGGTGAGGGCGGGTGGGTGGTTCCTCTTCTCCTCTTCTTTAATTGTTTGGTGGTGGTTTAATTGACACGTTCAACCGAGGCCAGGCCTTCTCTTCTCTCCTCCTCCCTTGGTTTCTTTTTTTTTTGGGGGTGAAATTCCTCTTTTCCATCTTTTATTTTTCCAGTTTTTGTCGACACATTCCTGGAATTTTTTTAAAAGAAAACAAACAAACAAGAACATCCGCAAAATGGCGGCCTTGTTGGCCGGAGCTGCAGGGGGCGGGAAGGGGTAGAGATTTGAAAAAAAAAAAAAAAAGATTGAAACCTGTGTGGAGTTGGGAAACCCCTCCACTGAGCGGCGACATGCTAGACTTTCAAAGGGGTTAGTTAAATGATGATGATGATTATTATTTTGTTTGCTTGAAGAGGTTGTTTATACAGTGTGTGAGTTCAGTGACATCATTGGTAATTGTTCCCTCGGATCCGCTTTCTCATGTTGACCTAAGGAGACGAGGAGTGAAGTGAACGTTACTCAAACAAAAAAAAAAAAACTCGCAGTCACAGGGAAAAGAAGTTGTGGCATGCCAGCGGACTAACCTGGTTGTGTTTGCACATGTGGTAGGAGGTCCGCACTCGCCTGCAGTCACCTATTTCATCCTCATCCGTGGACTGAAGGCACTCATGAAACGTCTTCCCGTTCTCCCGCATGCACTTGCTCATCTTCAAGCAAGCAATAAGCTCTTCTCTGATCCCCTTGCACGACGACGACATGTTCTCTGCTGTCTGGCGGTTTTGTTGCGAACCACAGAAAGTCTACAAAAAATAATTTTACGTCGACGATGGTCTCTCGCTATCTATATTTATCATGTCGACACGAAAATTTCAGATCTACTCTCACAGCCGTGGAACGTTCGCATAAAACAAAGGTTTCAAGGAGGGAAGAAAGGAGAAGAAGAAGAGAGCAACAGCACAACGCTACGCTCAGACCACAGAAGCAAAACAACAGCTCACATACATGGAGCAGTGGACGTTGCATGTGGAGGCTCCACGCAAGAGCAACCACAAGGACTACGAGAAATGCATGATGCAGTTCTGCCCAATCTACAGCGTGAAAGCCCTCCGCCATCAGCTCTGCCGTGCACGCTTGATCCTGCCCGAGCGCACCCGATTGCTCCTGCTCAAAGAGGTAGCAGCGCCAACGGCCCACGAGGAGCGCAACAAAGAGAAAGATGAGCACAATAGTGAGAAAGGAAAAGCAGGGGATGATGCAGATGCAGATCGTGTAGCACCTCAACAAGCTGCAGAGAGAGAAGAGGGGGATGAGATGATGATGTTGGAGGAGGAGCGGAGGGTCAAACCTACTTGTTGGGTGCTGCTGGACAAGGAGGAGCTCAGCTTAGAGGAGGCGGGGGTGCAGGACTACAGCCTTCTTTACTTGGAACTGAAGGATGAGAAGGACTGTTGGCCTACGGATAAGATCAAACCGCCCCCTACTTATCTGCAGCGGCGGGATGGGGGTGCCATGGATGAGGGAGCGAGACGAGCATTCGAACGGCGCTATTCCATGTGGCGGCACATGCAGCGCTCTGGTTATCAAGGAGGACAGGTACGTGCTCTTCTATCTTTTTCTTCACTTTGTTGCTACTTCTGCTCTTGCGCTTTGCAGCTTTTCCCTTCTTACTCTTCTCTCTCTCTCTCTCTCTCTCTCTCTCTCTTATCCCTCACACTGTACTCTCTCTTCCTTTTATATATCCTTTCCTCCCCTTATTCATGAAAAGATACCGCAGGACAACAACTGGGATGACCAGAGCTTTGTGAACGCCCTTGCCAGAGAGGCTCAGCGGGATAGAAGCAATCAAGCTGTAGCCGCTCTTTTTGCTGGAGAACCAGAAGAGGATGTACAAATGGAAGCGGCACTGATGGTCTCTCAGGAGGAGTTTGCACGGCAAGACAGGGAGGAAAGAGAGTTTAGGGAGCAGATGGCAGCGGCTGGCTATTTGATCAAAGACATCCCAGGAGACGGCAATTGTCTATTTAGCGCTGTGGCGGATCAAGTCTATGGTAGCACTCAGCAACACAACGAGCTTCGACAGATGTGCATGGATTACATGGTCTCTGTCCAGAAATTTTTTTCAACCTTCTATTTATGCTTTTGTTTTCTCCCTTCTATCTTCTTTCTTCCTTCTCGTCACTGATAACCAAAACTCTTCTAGGAAAGAGATAGAGATCATTTCTCGCAATTTGTGACAGAAGACTTTAACGACTATATACGACGGAAGCGCAGAGCTGGTGTCTTTGGAAACAACTTGGAAATACAGTGCATGTCAGAGATGTTTGCTCGCCCCATCCAAGTGTTCTCTCAACGGCACGGAACAGGTAGCTCCTTTTCACTTCTTTTTTGTTTTTGGGTCTTTCCTTCGAATTACGTTTTTCGTTGGCTAATGATAATTTTTTTTCGGCAATAGAACCTTTGAATATATTTCAAGGATTGTACAGTCGCAACGCCAAACCCATACGTATCAGCTATCATAGAGGAAACCATTACAACTCTGTTGTTAACACAGACAGCGAAAGGGAACGGGAGGAGGAACGTCTAGCTTCTCTTCCTCCTGAAATACTGTCAGAGCGTACAGAGATTTGTCCTCTTTGTCAACTTCCATGTGCAAATTATGAAGAACTTCAGGTTCCATTCTCTTTTTCTCCTTCCATTGCTTGTTTCTTGTTACGTCAACATAAATTTATTGACCATCTCTTCTGCTTTTTGTAAAATTCTTTCAAAACAGGTTCATATGTTAACAACATGTCCAGCCTCTACTGTACAAAACGTCGATTTGGTTAGTCTCTTATCAGACGCTCAACAAAGCTCTTCTTCTAATTCTTCCTCATCTTCCTCAACTTCTACCTCTTCCGCGTCAACAACTTCAACGACAACGGAGGACTTGCTTTTTTGTTCATTATGTGATGCTCCTGCCGCAAACTACGAAGAGCTTCAGATTCACATGCTATCTTCTTGTCCTTACCGGGATGCTTTCTCTTCCTAGCTTTTCCACATTTTCTTTGTACAAACAATGGAATGAATGAAGCAACATAGCTTTCTTCAACTCCTTTTTTTTTTAATGTTACTCCTCCTTCAATCACTCCTCTTTCATTCTGGCAGTTTACAAGTTTATTCACACCAGGTTTGTTTTGAATTGTTTTTTCTTTGCTATCTTGCGTTAAACTTTGCTACACTCTCCTCTTTCTCATCATGTATTTGGGCGAGGTCTCCCTATCATGATCTCGCCAAAGAAAGAGAAGTTTTGTTTTTTCTATCACATGATGGCCGGACTAAAAAGGAGAAGATCGGTTCTCTCCAACCAACAACCGCTTGCTGACTTACGTAAGTCTCGCAAAGTTCTCTTTTTACTACTGACAACAAAAACACACAAGAAGCAACACACTGGTTGATGAGTGGGTCAAAGTTTTTATTGCTCGCTTTGATTGTGAGCGCTATTCTATGCATAGCAACAGGGCAAAGCGCCACCATTGACTCTGACTTTGATGCTCTCACTACCTCCGTTCGAGGCAAGATCTTCAGCATCAGCGGCACCTCTCCTGGTTAGTTATTCTTAGTCTCACCCTCCCTACTCTTCATTCTTTATTGCTCACCTAGCCGAAACAATACAGGGTCAATCGCAATGAGCGGGCGTTCCTCGTTTCCCATTTTGTTGACAGAGGATGGTTCTGCTGTTGGAGCAGCAGGCCGTTCCTCCTTTTGTTCTGCGGAGGGTGCTTGTTCCAACTCTGGCAGAGGAGTCGTTTTCGCTCACTCCAAGTTTGCGTCAGACTCGTTCTTGTCGACCAGCGGCGACTTGACCACTGTGCTAACGAACGCGTTGTTGTGGGCGAGCAAGGCGAACCGGCCAGAAGATATTACTGTGGGAGTTTTAAACTCTGGAACGGTTTCTGCAGCTTGGCTGCAAGCCAGAAACTTCAAAGCAATAACTCTCTCCAAGATCTCACAAATTACCAGTACGTGATCCTTCATACTATCATTTGTGTGTTTGTCTTTGTTAACCGCATGATATCAGGCACGGATGTGATGCTGGTCAACTGGCACTATGCTGGTGTCAACCATTTGTCATTCTATCGCGACTTTCTGCTCGGGGGAGGTGGTTTGGTTCTTGTATCAACACCTCCGAACTTCAACACAGAAAAATTAAAGGTCGCCAATGAGCTGCTCGACACTGTTGGTTTGCACTTGTCCGTGACTGCTGTAGCCTATGAATGCAAAATCCCAGCAAACCCTCTTCCCCACTTTTACTCCGCTGCTAACGCAGTGGATGCTCTGCAGGACAAAAACAACCCTCTTCCCATAGGAGAGCAACCCATAGCCATCGAAGCCATCAACAAGGTATACCTATCGGATCCTTACTCTCTTAGCTTTTTGGAAGTAATCAAAGACCTGCTTCTCTCGCTGGAACCGCCCTATGAGTGGATCTGCCCCACGTTTGATAACCCCTTCGTGGTCGCCGAGGAAGCTACCTTCAAAGTATTGGTGGCCAAGTTGCAGTCAGTTCTCTTCCAGACCACTGAACCGTCTCACTTCTCAGAGCTGTTCAACAACGGCTTCCATCCTTGCGCCGCTTATTGGCCAGGCCTTCCTTCTGCGACTGCCACACTGATCAAAAGCATAACCATTCCCATCAACACGGATATCGTACCTGAAATCAACGCATATCTCGTTGCCTCGGAGTTAGGTTGGTTGTTGGAAACAGGATACTATGCCCCTCCGGGAAAGCCCGTGGAGGTCCTCATCGACGCAGCAGGTGTTGGCAAAGGCATAGAAGTGGAGGTGGGACACCACAGGGCCTCGCTTTGGAACTTGCAGGTGTGGACGCGATTCCCGTTCATCCAACGAAGATTCTCTTTAGACAAAGCGACCACAGTGACCATCGGCAACGTTTTCGGAGGGTTGATAAGGATCTGGGTCCCTTGGGGCGTGCGGCAAGGTACTATCAACGTGATGTTGAAGAACATTTTAGAAGCGCCGGTGTTCAGGGCTGGCATTCACACGGAAGACCAATGGAAGGAGGATTTGGAACACAAGGCTGCGCCGTGGGGTTTCATAGCCACAAAGAACATGGAGGCTTATGGTAACACCCCAGCCTTTATCGCGTATGCCAGCAGGGCAGAGTTGCTCGCGGTTGATTCCCCGCAAAAGGTTCTGTTTTATCTTGATATTTCTCGATTAGTTTAGTTTGTTTTGTTGTAGCTTATTCCTTCTTCAATGCATATATGTAGGTGGCGGACCACTGGCAAATGGTGATGGATACAATGGACCACTACATGGGCTACCAAGGCTATCGTACAAGGGGAGAAGCTGCTACGCCAGATGCCCTAGAGGGCTACTCCGAGTTCTCATTTCCGGTTTCGCTGCAAAAATTTCAGTCGGTGGTAACTCCTGATCCCCCTGTGCAGGTCTATGAGCTGCTCAGTATTAATATGCGGGTTGGTTTGCGTTTCTCTTCTATCCAAGCCTCTCTTCTCGCCTCTTAATTGTTTTCCGTACAGCATACCTGGAATAAAGAGTGGGAGATTCCGCCGGACACTTCTCATGGTATCCACCTCGTCGTTGGCCTTATTCTGCAGTTGATCCACCACCGATCACCTTGGCAGAACAACCTTTCCTCCTACTGGGATGCTGAACCCCGTATCGCCGCCAGAATCACTTACAACAATCCAGCATGGGCCACTATAGCCAACACCGCCTTGGCGAACGACTTTTTCTTCAACCTGGCAGAAGCCTTTGGATGGGACTTCTATCACAAGGCCTTTGGTCGCTTAATGCGTTGGTTGCAAGGCGATGCCTCCGATCCCGCTTTGGCTGATTTGAACCCCAATAACGCCAACTACAAGAGAAACCGGCTCTATATTCTGTTTTGTGATGCCGCAGAACGAGACCTCAAGGCCTACTTCCTGCGTTACGGGATTGGTAAGAACAATGAGCTCATCTCTCAAGTGGTTACCAGCCAAATCGCTGCAAAGAAATATCCCGAGTGGAATGGCAACTCCCCCAGTAGCTCTCTTGAACCCGGTGGCCCATTCCTCGTTGCGGAAGATGCGCTCTTCTCCGTTGTGGACACGTTCGCGGTGGTGGATGACCCAGATCAAGGAGAAATCTATCATTATTCTGTTGTCTCCAACAACGCAGAGGACCCGTTGTTATTTGCTATTGACGAGTTGACCGGGGAACTGACTCTGATCTTGAGAACCAAGCAACTATTCCTAGAACGCTCTGTGATTATCAGAGCGATGGGGGATGGTGTTCCCTTCACCAACACTCGCCCCAGCATTGACCGAGAGATCTTGATCCAAGTGCAGATGGTCAGTGACAGCGCTCCCGTATTCAAAACGGAACAACTTCGCATCTTTAGTAACGTTGCCGTCGGTGTTCCGGCCGGTTCCATCGCGGTGGTATCAGCCTCCACGATCATTTCCTTGGAGGTCGTGGTGGGCAATAACGACCAACTCTTTGATCTTCAGCCGAATGGAGACTTGTTGAGGAGAGCGGGTTCAACCGTACCACGAGCCCCTTGGCGGCGGCAGCTGGTGGTGAAAGCCACCAACTTGAACGGTGCGGTGGGGTATGGCAACGTGGAGGTGTGGTGCTGGCCGGAGGGAACCACCACTTTCACCGGCTTGTTGGAAAGACGTTGGGCAGGACGCAATGCTCAGAATCCTTATGTGGTTACTACAGGTATGTTCCACGAGGTCCTGTCCACCGCTTTCTTCTAACACACAATTTCTCTCCTTTGCTTTTTCCATTTTGTGGCTTGTTGCTCATTCAATAACCAGGTACCCCGAACTTCAAAGGCTACATCAATCGGTTCCAATTGCCGCAGAATGTTGCTGAGAACTACACTCGAATGGTGACCGGATACATCAGAGCTCCGGAGACAGGCCAATACACGTTCTGGTTTACTGCCGATGATATGATGTGGCTTTATCTTTCCACTGACACGAGGCCAGAGCATAAGGTATTAATAGGGCACGTTCAGACGTGGACTTCACCATTCATTTTTATCACCCAAGTGAGTTGCTGTTATGTTTTCTTCTTCACTTTCGCTTCCACCTTTTTTCCCTCTCTTAATTTTCCTTATCTTCTTGCTTCTTGCTTCTTCTTCGTTCTTCCTGGCTTTGTATATTTAAAATCTTTTGTTTGGCTACAGGGAGCGAGAAGTATCGTATCTTTGGTGGCAGGACAGTGGTACTACATTGAAGCCATTCAACTGGAATTTGGTGGAGGTGACCATCTGTCGGTGGATTGGGATGTCCCCAGTGATGCGGACAATCCAATACCGACTCTCAATTCGGTCATCACGGGTCTGGAGAACGACGGCCTCCCCTCTGACGATAAAGGCTTTTCCACATTTGAGCTGCCTCCCACGAACAAGCCGCCAGCCATCGCGCTCTCTTCTCCCTCTCCTGGAACCGAATATTTTGAAGCTGAGACTGTGAAAGTGACGGCCGACCTGCAAGATAACCATAACACCATCTTAAGGGTGGAGTTCCTCCACAACGAGTTGCCTGTAGGCACTGTAAAGACCCGACCTTACATCGTAGAGCTGGAACTTGCCGCTGGAGAGCACATTTTCCGAGCTATAGCATACCATGAAGGCGGACTCTTAGAATCGAATGAGGTCACCATAACCGTGCACCCGCCCATCCCCGATGACGGTGGAGGTGATGGAGATGTTGATGGAGAGGGTGATGTGGACGGCGATAGTGACGGTGCTGTGGATGGTGATGGCGATGGCGATATGGATGGCGATGGCACTGCTGATGGTGATAGCGGCGGCGACGGTGATGGAGCGGGTGATGGTGATGTTGATGGTGATGGCAGCGTGGATGGGGATGTCGATGTTGTGGGCGGTGACGGTACTGCTGGAGGGGATGGAGACAGCAATGCCGACGGGGATGGTGATGTAGATGACGGAGTTGTGGACGGCGACAGCGACGGTGATGGCGATGGGGGTGTTAACGGTGGCGGCGATGATGGGGAAGGAGACGGAAACGGCCAAGGCTCAACTAGTAGTTTAGAAGAAGAAGAAGAAGAAGAAGAAGAAGAAGAAGAAGAAGAAGAAGAAGAAGAAGAAGAAGAAGAACAAGAAAAGAAGTCCAGCTCTGGTGGCACCCTCATTGCAGTCGTCGCCTCCTCGGCAGGCGGTGGGGGAGCCCTATTATTAGCAGTGGCTGGTATAGTTGCTTTCTTGTTCATACGGCGAAGAAGACAGGTGAATTCGCTGTTAATGCTTCAGCTGCAACCATTTCCGCCCAGGCTCGGAGAAAGAGATGAAGAGGGACTCTAGACAAAACAGGAGCAGGAGTACCAGTGTTTTACAAAATGTAACAAATACTCTTTTTTTAATTTATATTCTGGTTAGTCGCTCTCTTTCTTCCTCTTCCTCTTCCTCTTCCTCTTCCTCTTCCTCTTCCTCTTCCTCTTCCTCTTCCTCTTCCTCTTCCTCTTCCTCTTCCTCTTCCTCTTCCTCTTCCTCTTCCTCTTCCTCTTCCTCTTCCTCTTCTCTCGCTCTTGTATTCTGACCTTTATTTTGCTGCAGACACAAGCCGACGAAAAGACATCTTCATTTCCCATTTTTGGAAACAACAGCTGTTCGTCGGTTTGTTGTTTCCCATTCAAAAGCAGCAGACGAACGAAATACACTTTTCTAAAACCTCAAACAATATTAAAAACAGGGAAGGAGGTGCCTTCAGTGGAGAAGGAGGATGCACAAGCTTACGCCGTTTTTGTGCTTCTTTGCGGTGTTAAACCTCCTTTCAGTCTGCAGCGGACAAATGACCATTGATTCCGATTATCTTGCCCTTACCGAAAGCCTTCGAGGCCAGACTGTTTCTATTGCACCAGGGTGGGCAGGTTTGTTATGCGTGCCTCTTTCTTGGGCATGTTCTTTGTTTTTCGGTTGTGGTTGTTTCCCACTTCAAGCGCTAAGTTAGAAAACTATAAAAAGGTTCGGTGGCAATGAGCGGGAGGTCTTCTTTCCCCGTCTTGTTGGCTGCTCCCAAAGCGGCAGTTGGGCGGTATGCCTACGAAGCCGCCGGTCGCTACAAGGACCAACAAGGTGCCAACGCCGCCAGAGCTGTGGCCTTTGCTCACACGGGCTTTGTGGACTTTACGGACAACGAGGCCAACACCTGGAGGGCCTCGATTTTGGCCAACGCGGTGTTGTGGGCGGGAAGAGCGGAGAAGGCAGAAGACATCACGGTGGGGTGCGGTGGGGGCACGGTGAGTTGTTCTTTTTACACCAAGCGAAACTTCAAAACAAAGTCCATCAGTTCTGTCACTGCCGCTCAACTCTCTGGTTTGTTATGCCTTGTGGTTTTCTATTCTGTTTCCCCTTCTATGCTAAGAAATTGTTGTTTGTTGTGATCACAGGGGTAGACGTGGTAGTGCTGAACTTCCACTCCGGTGACGCCAGCGCAGCCCAACAAGCCTTGTTGGACTTCATCGAAGGAGGAGGCAGTCTCGTTGGTGCCTCCACTCCGTGGGCTTTAGCCAATGACAAACGAGCCGCCGCCAACCAGGTCTTTGCCCACTTTGGCCTTTTCTTCAGCGAGGAAGGAGCAGAGCAATCGCTCACTGTTGCCAACACGGCCTTTCCCATTTTCCATTCCGCTTTGAACGCCCTGGACAGAATGACCAGCCAAGAGAGCAACCCTCTTTCTGGAGCAGAGCTGAAGATTGCCTCTCAGGCCGTATCTCAAGTGTTGGCGGTCTCCCCAACCCTGCCTTCCCTTCAAACCGCTCTGCAGACACTCTCCCAACAAAAGGGCTGGATCTGTCCCACCAAGAGCAATCCCATTAAACCGGACATCCATATGGTGGAGGCGGTTGTGGCCAGGTACCAAAGCTCACTCTTCGACAAGGACCCAACCACCTTCAGTCAGTTGTTCCCTGATGGAGTGCATCCTTGCGCTGCTCACTGGCCGGGTCTGCCTCCAGCCTCCGCACCTCGGGTGGAGCGCTCCATAGTGCTCAACGCCAACGACGTGCCGAAAGATCAGTTCATGAACTGGGGAGATCGAGGAAGGCTGTTCGAAAGTGGATATTACGCCTTCCCCGGAGAGGAGGTGGAGATCGTCATTCCTGCCGAGTTCGCCAACAAGGGCTTGGTGGTGCAGATCGGACACCATGTGGATGCTGTTTGGGGCAGGGACGAATGGAACCGCTTTCCCTTGCTCGAACGCCACTTTGCGTTGGCGAGTAGGACCACCATCATTGGGAATGTGTTTGGCGGGCTGATTCGGTTCTGGGCTCCTCCAGGGAAGAGCATCGGGACGGTGCCGGTGACGTTGAAGAAGGTGTTGGAGGCTCCGGTATACCGAGTTGGAGTGGAGACGGAAGAGCAGTTCAACAGCAAAACCAAGGACAACCCAGGAAGCTGGGGGTTCGTTGCCACAGGCAAGGTGAGCAAGTATGGAGACACTCCCACTTTTATCGCCTATGCTCCCCGAGCAGCGTTGCAAGCCCTCCAGGAACCCCACAAGGTTGGTTATTTTTCTCTTCTCGGTTGTTGTTTGTGGGCAAGCTTGTTTGTTGTTTTCGTGTAGCAACCCCTCCCTCCCCTCCCCCCCCCCCTTCATTAATTAAGACTGAATGGTGGTGTTGTTGTGGGAAAAGGTGGCAGAGTTTTGGCAAAAGGTGATGGACATGGCAGATCATTACATGGGCTATGAGAAGTACCGAAAACGAGGAGAGGCAGCCATGGGGGATTGGAACATCGTGGCAGGCTACGGTCATGCAGGATTCCCGGTGATGATGATGTACGGGGATGGTTCACAGACAGTGAAGGAAGTTCGCACAGCTGGTGACTGGGGATACTATCACGAACTTGGCCATACCTTTCAGGTTATACTTATGAATTGTTATGTTGGTGGTGGTGTTGGTTGTTGTTGTTGTTGTTGTTGTTGTTGTTGTTGTTGTTGTTGTTGTTCTTGTTCTTGTTCTTGTTCTTGTTCTTGTTCTTGTCCTTCTTGTTCTTGTGTTAAATCTTCTCAGAAGCAAATAACTTAATCCTGTCGTGAATGAACTTCTGAACGACACAGGATGACTTCGATGGGAATTACGGCATTGCCACTCATGGCGAGGTGGATGTGAACCTGGTGCCAGGCCTTCTCTACCAGCTCCTCCACCGCCGCTCCCCATGGGACAACAACGTCCACGGCACCTGGGACGCGGACGAGCGCATCAAGGCCAGGAACAAGGTCACAGCCAGCAGCACCTGGGCGGATGCTTGCGGCTCGGCCTATGCCTACGACTTTTACTTCAACCTAGCCGAGGCCTTTGGCTGGGAGCTCTATCGCACGGCGTTGAGCCGCTTGATGGCGTGGATGCAGGACAAAGTGGCGGATGCCGGCCTGGACGCCTTGGACCAGAAGGACGCCAACTACAAGAGGAACCGCTTTTTTCTGCTGTTCTGCGATGCAGCAGAGAGGGACCTGCAGGAGTACTTCCTGCGGTACGGGCTGGGAAAGGAGGGCTACCCCATCTCCACTGCCGTCATCCAGACCATCAAGGCCAAGAACTATGCCGTCTGGAACGGCAACACCGACATCCAAAGCCTGTCCAACCCGGGCACCTTGGAGGTGCCGCAAGACAAGCTCTTCTCCGTGCTGTACACCTTCAAGGCCACGGACGCGGACCCCGGAGAGATTCATCATTTCAGCATTGTCTCTGGGGACACGGACAAGATCTTCAAGCTGGACGAGTTCAGCGGGGAGCTGACCCTGCAGAAGGTTCCTCCTCAAGCGCCCAGTTCCTTGAGTCTGACAGTGAAGGTGGAAGGGGATGGTATTCCCTTCTCCAACACCCGTTCCTCCAAGGAGATACAGTTCACAGTCAACATCCTGGCAGTGATGGAGAGTGCTCCCGTGGTTCACACAACCATCATCACCTTCCCAGCCACCGCCAAAGTGGGTGACCTCCTCGGAATTGTCCGGTTCCAGTCCACTTCTCCTCTAGCGAGTGCTGTCATTGTGTACGGCGACACTGGCTCGAACTTTGAGGTGAAGAAGACAGGAGAATTGACGTTGAAGAAAGTGAGCACTAGGCAAGTCCCTTGGGTGAAGCAGTTGATGATAAAATTGACAACAGAGGCAGGAATGGTGGGATATGGAGAAGTGACGTTGGCGTGCATGCCGGCTGGGCAAGCCAAGAAGGGCTTGTTGGAGAGAAGATGGAAGGGGCAGACACCTGATGCCATTCCTACTGGTAAGTCCTCTGTTTTCGTTTCTTGTCGGTTAGGTTCTTTATTTTTCTGTCTCCGTCACCTCATCCTTCGTACCAATTTATTAATGGGAGCAACGGGCAGGACCACCTACGTACACAGGGTACCTGGAGACCTTCTCCACAGCACCATGGGCTGGTGATGATTACACCCGAGTGGTAACAGGATACATAAAGGCCCCAGTGTCCGGGGAGTATGTCTTTTACCTCGCTGGTGACGATAAGGTGTGGTTGTACCTGTCCTCCGACTCCAACCCAGCCAACAAAGTTCAGATCACTTCCCTTCCCAGCTGGACCAATCAAGGAGCATGGCGCATGGACAAGGTAAGTGATTCTTATTTGAACTTCTTCTTGTTGTCTTTCTGTTTGTTGTTCATCCACATCCTCTTCAAGTCATCATTTCGTTGACCACAGTGAATGTTTGTTTGTGACAGCCTGGGTACGCCACTCTGAACGAAGGGCAAATCTACTACATTGAAGCCAGACAGACGGAAAGCTCAGGGGGCGATCACCTTGCTGTGGGTTGGGTGCTTCCCTCTCCGCTGATCTCTCGTGCAGCTCCCACCCCAGTGGCCTTGCCCCTGGGTGACCTGGCCTTTATCTCCACCGAAACTGGCATCTCCTCCGTAGAAACTCTTCCCGAGAAAACACCTCCCACAGTTGCCCTCTATTCTCCTATTGCCAACAAGGAGTATGTGGTGGATGCCTTGCTCACCGTGACAGCGACGGTGAAGGACAACTATCACACTATTTTAAGAGTGGAGTTTCAGAAGAATGGGGAAGCATTGGCCACAGTCAAGGTTCACCCATACACCTTCAAGGACAGGCCAGAGAGAGGAGAACACGACTACAAAGCGGTGGTGTATTACGAAGGAGGCATGGTGGAATCTGCAAAGGTCACAGCCAAGGTCACTAAAGAGAGCGGGGGTGATGGGGATGATGCTGATGGTTCTGTGGATGGCGGGGATGGAGTCACAGATGAAACGGATGGATCAGCTGACGGAGTGGACGACGGGGATGCTGCGGATGGAACCACAGGTGAAGATGATACATCAAAGGAAGAGGAGGATTCATCAGGCGACAAGACGGCAGTCATCATCGGCGCCACAGTCAGCTCGGTGGGAGCAGTGGTGGTGTTGTTGGCAATCGGAGCTGCTGCTTTCTTCTTCATCAAAAGGCGCAGAAGCATGCTGGGTCGTCAGATGGATGTGCAGCTCACACCCATGAGTGTAAGAAGCGGCTAACAGCCATAAGAACCGCCACGATTTTTTTCTATTATTACAATTTTCATTAATCATCATTTACAACATGTACAAGTTTTTGTTAGTATACTTTATTTTAGACGACTATGTTTTCGCGGCGCAAGAAGAAGCGAGAATGAATAAGAAGATGATGAAGATGCGAAGAGAAGAAAAGAGGCTGTGAAACGGTATTTAGAGACAGGTCCGCCGATTACAGTTGGCCAATGGATTCGAGGAACAGGACCCAACTTTGGTGATATCGGGACGCAATAACATAAGGCAGTGTTAATAGGTCTATGCTGAAAAATGCAAACCACCTTTACCGGCGCTGCTTTAAGGATTTTTTATTTGGCGCTGCGCTCTCTTCGTTCTGGTCTTTGTCGTCCAGCTCGTCATTTGTATGGTTTTCCCTAATTAAAAATTCACCACTATTTATCATACCACCCCACACGTTGTTTTTTCTTTCTGTTTGCATTTCTTTGCCCCTTGTTTCGGCTAATCCGTTGCTTAATAATGTGATTCATGTGAACAACCAATCGTAAGATAGGGCAATCACAGAAAAGACCAATCGGAGCATTACGTTATTATTATTACACTTTGATTATTGTTCAGGTGGGTATACGTTTCTATTTGGTGGTTAACTCTGGGTTCTTTTTTAAGGACTCCGCGTAATACATCCACTCTTTTGTATTTTTTGTTAAAACAACAACAACAACGATAGTTACACAAGAAACGAAAAAGGGGCGAATATAGAACCTACAGATGAATAACCCGCGGAACTCTTGTTTTCCACGGTTCTCGCTGTTGAGCGTTCTGGCGACGGCGTTTCTCCTTCTTCCTCACGCTTCTTTCTTCGTTGGCGCTCAATATGCCGTCGGCGATCAAGCGGATTACCTGGATGACTTTGAGCTGTTGACAGAGGACTCCTACGGAGTACCCCTTCCGGCGGGCATGGCTGCCTGCCGGGGCTCCGCCAAAGGACCGGGCTCTCCTGCTGTAGTCTCCATTGACGAGGACATGAACGCGGCTGAATTCCAGAGCGCCTGCGGCAGTTCTAGTACATGCGTGGTGGAGGATGGCGTTACCGTTACTCTGGACGGTAACGTCAACGTCGCCGCTATTATCAATAAGGTTCGGTCTTTGCTCTCTCTTCTCTCTCTGCCCTCTTCCTTCTCCGTTTTTCTCTCTTATCTATCTTCTCTTCCCGTATGTCTCCCGTCGCTCTCATGGCTTATTAATCTTTTTCCTTGTTCACTCCTGTAAAGGGAACTATTGAATGGACAGACGAGAGCCAAACGGCGGAAGAGCAGTGGCTGTGCAGCGGTTTCGTGGTCACTGAGCTAAACGGCGTGTTCAACCTGACGGTCACCTCGGAAGACAAGTACGCCTACATCTACCTCAAGAACAACGGAGCGAAGCACCCCCACCTCAGCGTACGCGCCTTTGGCGGCAGCCGCGTAGTCTCGGACGCAGCACAGGAGGTGGGTTACCCCATAGTAGAGGTCACTGGCCGTCCATTGAGTCGTACTTGGTCCCTGTTGAGCCACACGGCCAACGAAGGCACGGACACGCTCCACCTGATGCATGATGTGGAGGACATGGGCTGGAGGGTCGGCGATCGCATTGCCATCGCTCCTACCAAGAGACAGTCCCAAGGAAATGCCCAAGCCTTCTTCATCAAGGATATCAACAAGAACAGGATCACGCTGGCGGCGGACGACGCTTTATCCACCACAGGCTACACCGACCAAGAGTACCTGGGACGACCGGAAAGATACATGCAAGCTGAGGTGTTGATGATGTCTCGCAATGTGATCATCACTGGTGATGACTTTGAGCACGTCAACTGTGTGGATGACCAAGACGTCTGCCCTTGTCAAGGCAATAACGGCCGAATCTGCACGGTGGGATCCCACACCATGCTTCATGGCAACGGAGAGCGTCAGGGAGGAACCTACCGAGTACAGTACGCACGCGTGGAGAAGTGCGGCCATCGTGGAGCGACCGCTCGATACTGCATTCACTTCCATTTGATGAGAGACTGTCCTGACTGCTTGGCGCGAGGCAATGCTGTCGAGTTTTCGCAGCAACGTGGTATCGTGGTGCATGGCACTCACTTGGCCCAAGTCATCGAAAACACTCTGTATGACGTGAGGGGAGCTGGCATCTACATTGAAGACGGCAATGAGCTTCATAATCACGTTGAGTACAATGCTGTATTGTGCCCTCACAGCTTTACGGGCGACAAGAACGGATGTACCATTCCTGGAACGGACAATGCGGAGGCAGATACTAACCTTAACCAAGCTGCCTATTGGAGTTTGTCTCATACCAACCACTTTCTCGGCAACCGCGCTGCCAACAGCTTCAACGGCATCTTCTTCCATCCTTCCTTCGATCCTGACGGTCGTGGTACCTCTACAGGACAAGTCTGCACCATAAACTTGCCATTGGGTCGAGTGGAAGGCAACACTTGCCATGGACATGGTCGCTTCGGCACCTACTTTGTTTCGTCCGACTGGCCCCGCCGCGTGGAGACCTCTTTGGACGCGAATGGATGGACCTCTCAGTGTGACCCCTTTGATGATGAAGGTTATTCTCGCGGTTTGCCTGCCGTCCTCTCCGACAACGTGGACTACCACAACACGTGGGTTGGCTCTTATCATCTCGGAGATATCCAGTTCCGCAACCACATTGCCATCGACAACAACCAACCCATCTACCACAAGGAGACCAAGAACTTTGCGGATGGATGCTCTGCCCACTTTAAGAACTACCTCTTCGAAGCTGGAACTGCCGCCCTGGCCTCCGGTCACGGCACTATCCTATTTGAGGACTGCACTTTCAAAGGCAACTTCAGGTTTGAGTCCAACCATCACTGCGACATCGGCGTAACGGGAGTGTTGTGCAATCCACAGTATATCTTCATTCGTCCCACTTTTGAAGTTACTTCCTCCGTTTGGATCGATTGGAACGCAGGAGAGAGTCCCGATGAGAACCCTACTTTGGGTTCCATCTACGCCCTCTCTCCGGAAGATGCTGCCAATCCTGATGGCATCATGTTCCCTCCTGGCTACCAATCTCTGGTTCATGGAGCTCATGACTATCTGTTGGACCTGGATGACAAGTGTGTAACTGCCTCTAGCGTTCTCCTAGGAGTAGAGTGGGATGGAGGCATCATCTGCAAGGGTCCTCTTCGTCGATTGGACATCTACACGCAAGGCCTCACCGAGGGCAGTCAAGGCACTGTCACCGTTGAGGTGCATAAGAACGGACAGAAGATAACTGAACAGAACATGAGATTTAACAAGGTTGGCGGCACCAACAAGGAAGGCTTCACCATCCCCGTCTTGGCCGATTTGGACTATCAGTACGTGGTTCATCGGAATGGAGGCAACATTCCTTCTAACTGGATCATTGAGTTCTCTGATCCTGTTATCGGTAATTCTTTCTTACCCTTCATTCTTTTTCTACTTTTGTACGCTTTATATAGTCTTTACTCCCGTTTCTTTAATTAACCATCCGTTTCACGAACGTTAAAGGAAACCGTTGGGAGCCTGACCAAATCCGTTTGGACGTGCAGGGAAGGTCTTGTCCTGATATCACAACATCCCAACACGACCGCCGCTGGATCTACGCCGATGACGTCAACCACTTCGCCGAGGTGGGTCGTGGCGCATGCACTGCACATCCCGACATGCCCGACATCGACTGCTCTGAAGTCCCTGAAATCTCCCTGCTCTCCTGTCCTGAACTTTGCTCCGAGGAATGCCCAGAGAACGCCTATTGCGACTGTGGAACTGGCGAGTGTCGCTGCGAGGCCGGTTTCTTCGGACCTGACTGCCAAAGGGACATCTGCGCATCCGCTCGATGCGGTCCTCACGGCAAGTGTACAGCTCGTTATTTGGGAGGCACTTTGGCTCCTGCGTCGGCTGCATGCGTGTGCGAACCGCCCTTCACTGGACCCACCTGCGAGGCCAATCCTTGCGAGGGTGTGACCTGTAGCGGCAATGGAGTCTGTATGCCTTTGGGAGAGACTGCTTATTATTGTCAATGCAACAATGGATACAACGGAGATAATTGTGAAAATAGTATGTACCTTCTCTTTTCCTTTCCTCCCCTCTCTGCTCTCTTCTCCTCTCTTTCTCGCATGCCGCTCTCCCCTCCTCTTCTCTCATTCTATCTTCTTGCCCTGACTTTCTCTCTCTCTCTCTCTCTCTCTCTCTCTCTCTCTCTCTCTCTCCTGGGCAGCTTGTGATGGATTCTGCGCTGGTAACTGGCCTTACGGATGTAACTCCGGGACGGGTGGTCCTTCCTTCTGCAATTCGGGCGGCGGCTGCAGCTATCAGGAGAGCGACTTCTCCAACCCCAACCTCTGCTGCTTCACAAACTGCGAGCCCTGCCGAGGCGTCTCCTGCGAACCCCCTGAGCATGACTGCTTGGTGCCGAGCTACTGCGATCCCACCACCGAGGTGTGCATGGATGCCGTCCCTCGAGCGGAGGGAAGCGTTTGTCACAGCGAGCCATGGGGCACCTGCGAGGGAGGTATTTGCGTGGAGGGGGAGGCCCCCGATTGGGTGGATGGCTATGAAGATGATGTTGGTAGCGACGGGGGTGATGGGGGTGATGGTGGTGGAGACGGCAACGGATCGGGAGCTACCAATGCCATGCGCGCTTCTTGGTTCATGTAGATGCACCACACAACATTCCAAACAAAAAATATTATTTTTTCATTGTTTTGTCTTTCTTTCTTTTTGCTTTTGTTCTTCTTCTCCCGAGGAGGAGCTGAACGTGAAAGCTATCAACGAAACGAAGCCACGACATTACCGAAAGAACGCGTGCATTTTTCTTTTTCTCAGAAAGTGTTCCCTGAAAAGCTATAATGCAATATTTAAATACAGGTTAATCATTGTTGTTGTAAGTGAGAAAAAACGAGAACAGTTCGCAAGAACCACACAACAAGAGCTACCGGGAAAGATGTCCACAACAACCACCACCACCGCGAATAACAGGGAGAGGAAAGTGAAAGGGAAGAGGCAAGGAAACGCCCGCATCGGCGGCGCAGTAGCCACGAAGAGCAACGCAGCGGCAACGACCTCAGACCCCTCCCCGCTCAGGTCGACCTCTGCCGCCGCCACCGAGACAACGAAAGCTCAGGGCTGGTCTGCCATGCAACGTCCCAGAGCAACAACTGAGGAAGAAGAAGAGCAACATGCATTCACTTACACAACGGTAAAAACTTAATCTCTCTCCTCACCTCACTCGTTCTCTATCCCTCTTTCACTAACAAAAACAACAGCAACAAGAACAGAGTGATGAGGGACAGCACCCTTACCTGGTGAAGGGCATCAAGGTGCCCTGTGTCTACTACGACCCTGTCTTCCTCAACAAGGAAGAGGCCAACAGCTACCACGAGGTCCTCAGCCAGGCCCTGGAATGGCGCATCAACACGCAGACCAACAGACACACCGTACTGTATGGGGACAAAGGTGTGGAGTACTTTTACAAGGACCAGCCCAGCCTGGAGGTGCAGGACTGGCTGCCGGAGTTATTGGACATCAAACTCAGAGTTGAGGGCTGGTACAAGGAGCAGACCGGCAAGGAGGTCCGCTTCAACGTGTGTCTCTGCAATTTCTATGAGGACGGCAAGCAGAGCATCGGATGGCACAGCGACAGGGAGGAGATCGGAAAGACCACTCCCATTGCCTCTGTTAGCTTGGGTTTGTCGTGACTTTTTTTCCTTGGCTATTCGTTCTCTTTGTATGCTGACTTATGTTTTTTTTTTTCAACACAGGTGCTGAACGGTTATTCTATTTCCGCTCGAAAACGGATGATACCGATGCGACGAAGGTCAGGCTGGCGAACGGCTCTCTTCTGGTGATGGAGAACGAGTGCCAGTCGCTCTACTTGCACACCCTCCCACGAGACAAGAGCATCAAGACGAGCAGAGTTAACCTGACTTTTCGGGTGAAGTACTGACCCGCCCCTGAGATGGAGACCAGTGTGATAGCAGTTTAGTCGAAACGAGACCTTTTTGTGCATCAGGCAGGGTAAAAGTGGACTCCCCTCCGCCAGAAAGCTACCTTGAATTCATCCATCCGCTACTCTTTGCTGTAATATGTACAGAAAAAAGTGAAAGCACAAGGCGAATGCAGCTTCTTCCTCTGTTGTTCGCGGCGGTGGTGAACATTCTAAAATAGAAAACATAAATTGTCTCTGCGGCACTCTATTTTTTTTTATTTCCCCATCACCCCGCCACCCCCAAAACCCCCACACAAGAAGAAGACAGAAACCACCGGGCCCCCCACCAGACAACGACAAGAGGCCAAAGCAATTAGAATCGGCGCACCTTTGTTGGGAAGAGGAGCAAAAAACAACCAAGGCCGGTTAGCTTAGTCGGTAGAGCGTGGTGCTAATAACGCCAAGGTCATGGGTTCGATCCCCATACTGGCCATTTCTTTTTACCTGATTTTTTTGTGTAGGCGGTTCGTTCCGTGTCGACGCGACTTCAAAAAAAAAGAGAAAGAAATAATGTTAAGAATTTGCAGCACAAAAGAAAAAGAACAGTTGAGAAAGAGATGGCTTCCTCTGCTGCCCCCCCTCCCGCCTCCCCCAGCTCCGCAACCAAAAAGAGAAAATCCCCGACCTCCTCTCACACTCCAAAAAGCAGCGCGGAGAAAAATAAGAGCGAGAAGATTCGACAACAATCATCGGAAAGCAATGGGACGGGTGTAGACAACGGCAGCAGCGGGAGGGCTTCGATTCTTCGCTCCCAACAGTTGTTTCAGTGGCTGTTGGGGGATGAAGCCACAACAGAGCAGTTCTTTGAGCAGTACTGGGAGAAGAAGCCGCTGGTGGTGCTGCGCAACGCACCAAACTTCTACTCGGAGCTCTTCTCCTTTGCCAAGCTGCAGCAAATGCTGAAGGAGAAGGAGCTGTTCTACGGCGAACACCTCAACGTCTGCGTTTATCGCGATGGTGTCAAGGAGATGCTTAACAGGGAAGGAAGGGCAACTGAGCAGGCTGTCACTTCGCTCTACAAAAAAGAAGGCGCCACCATTCAATTCTTTCAGCCTCAACAGGTTTAACTTCGCTCTTACTCTCTTTCTCTGCTTCTTTTATTCTGTCCTTCTCTTCTTCTCTCTATTCTCTCTCTCACTCTCTCTCTCTCCCCCCCCCCTCTCTCACTATTCTTTTCCCTCGCTCCCTTTTCCGGTTTCAGTATTCGGAGGAGCTTCACGTGTTGTGTCACGCACTGGAACAGGTATTTGGTTGTTTGGTGGGCGCGAACGTTTACTTGACTCCACCAAAAGCGCAAGGCCTGGCTCCTCACTACGACGACGTCGATGTGTTTATTCTCCAAGTGGAGGGAAGCAAGCGATGGAAGCTTTATTCTCCTCCTCCCGAAGATGAACTGCCGATGGAATACAGCCGCGACCTAACGCAGGAGGAGGCAGGCAAGCCTTTGATGGAAGTTGTGTTGAATAGAGGAGACATGATGTACTTCCCGCGCGGTGTCATTCATCAGGCAGCTACTTCCCTTGATGCCCCTTCCACTCATATCACCATCTCCACGTATCAACGTAACTGCTGGGCTGACTTTTTGAAGGTACGTTTCTTTTTTCCATTTGTTTCTTCTAGCTCGTGTTCTCTCGGGTTCTGATTTTTCTGGTTGTGGAATAACTGAATAGACGGCTCTACCTTTGGCTCTGACTCACGCCGCTGAGGAAGATGTTGAGTTTAGAAGGGGGCTGCCCATCAATTACTTTTCTTACATGGGTATTGCTCATGATGCCGCCAATCTTCCTCCCTCTTCTTCTCCTTCATCATCATCTTCATCATCTACCTCTTCTTCTATCTCTGCCAGTAACCAGTGGGCTACTACTGCTCAACAACAACAAAAACAAGAGAAGCAACAACAGTTTCACCAACAAGTGAAAACGTTGTTGCAACGCTTGGAGCGTCACTTGCTGTTACACCACGCAGCTGACCAAGCGTCGTTGGACTTCACTTTGAACCGATTGCCACCACTGCTGCCTTCAGCGGAACAACGAGTCATCCAACGCTTGATGGACTCTTCTTCAAGAGCGGAAGCAGCCAAAGACAAGAAAGGCAAAGGCAAAGAAAACAAGAAACAGAGAACGGAAGAAACGGATGAAGAGGCGGAGCTGGAAAGAGAAAGAGGAGCAGAGCCAACATTGGACGGATGTTGGATACGTCTCCGTAATCCAGATTGGTTACGAGTTGTGACACAAAAGTCTGAAGAAGAGGAAGATGGAGAAGGCGAGAACGATGGGGAAGAAGAGGGAGATCACGACGGAGAAGAGGAGGAGGAGAACGAGGAAGAAGCGAAATCCTCAATTCAAAAGAAAAACTCAAATGAAGAAGATGAGGAAGAGGAGGACGAATCTGACGAGGAAGCACAGCTCCACACAGAACTCGCAAGTTATCAAATGGAACAAGAAGGAGAAGACGACGACGAAGAAAAGCCAGAAGAAGATATGTTGATCTTCCACTGTCTCCAAAACTCACGAGAACATCACATGAACAGCCGGTACCGCCCCGAGCCCCGCTGTCTCCAGTACCCAGGCGCTTATAAGCACGCCATGGCCGTTTTGTTTTCGGCTTGGCCAGAGTTTGTGCCGGTTCGATCTCTTCCTCTAGATGACGAGGAGCAACTCCAGGCCCTGGTTGTTAGTCTTTGGGTGGAGGGCTTGCTTCAAACACGATCACATGAATAACAATAAAACCCAGGTCTGTTGGCACGTTTTTTCCTCATTTATTTATGTAAGCACTTTTCAACGCGAGCAAAGAGAAGATGGGTCTCTTGGTTGAAGGAGGGCAAGAGACGCTTAAGGTTGGGCACATCCGGAGAGGGTGGTGGCAACGGCATCTGCCCTCTCTTTTCTTGATTTTGTTCGCTCTTCTGATTGTTTCTTTGCTGTTTGTGATGAGAGAGCTTCCACTGGAGCTTTTGTTGGCGATAGCGTTGATAGCGATGATAGTGACGAACCAGCTCTTGAACTTCTCGCCACATGCCTGCTTCTTCCTGTGATGTTGTCCGATGCGTTAAAAGTTGCTGAAGATCGATAACTCCTCCTCCGTCATAAAGGTTTTCGTCTTCGTTTCTTTTTGCGTCGTTTTCTTTTTGTCTTTGGGGTGAGTCGCGAAGTTGAAGCGTGTTAACGACGGTTTGAAGGCGAACAAAGAACCAATGCAGCATGTGAAGAAAGGTTCCATCCTCTGTTTCGCCATTTCCTGCTTGTTTTGCTTGTACTTGCTCTGCCACGAGAATGGAATGAAGCATACCATAAGCCTCTTCAACGAACCCTTCCATAGCAACCACATAGCCTTCAATCGCCGCTCTCTTGATATGCTCTTCCTCTGCTTTTTCTTGTTCGTCATCCTCTGCTTCTTTTGCTTCCACGACATTTCCATTCTCTTTGTTACAAACGCTTTCGTCTTCCTGGTTCTTATCGTCATTGTTCTTCTTTAACCAGCTGATGTTTAACCAAGCACCCCTCTTCTGATGTGTGGACTTCTTCATCCTTTTTTTCTTCTTTTCCAGCAGCTCTTGTTGTTGTTTCTGGTATTGATCTGCTGTATTGACAATAGCAGTCAAGGTGGTGGCAATCGCTTTGATAAAGTTGGGGAGGTCGGTGTGTTTGTAGATGTTGAACAAAGAACGATAAACGATGGAGAACAGATGCTCCAAGATAGCGATGACTTCATCATCTCCCAAAAGTTGCACCAACTGGTGACCATCTCTCTCCTTAATTTCTCGAATAAGAAGAAGGTATGCTGCTTCCAATTGCTCGTCTGTTAGCTGTTGTTTGGTGGAAGGATCGAGAATCTTTTCGAGTCGTTGTAGTTGTTGCTTATTTCTGCTCTGCCTTCGATTGACAGCAGGAGAGAAAGAGGGCATCGTAGTTGGGAAAACGTCTCTCACGTAGGTTTCAACTTGCTTTATCGCCTTCTTGTTTCCCACTTTCTTTTGTAGCTTCTTCTTATTCGCCGAATCCACTGCATGATCTCCTTCAGCTCCTTCTTTCTTTTCCTCTTTTTGTTCTTCTTCACCTTCTTCCACTAATCCACCACCTTCCTCTTCGTTCTCGGTGTTTTCTTCTTCAAGTTCCGTTTCAAGTGCTTTTTCCACTATACGTTGAGCCAAGTTTTGACATCCAAAAGGTTTAGCCAGAAACAGACCAAACACGCTCCTAGTTAAACGCAACGGGTTGGTTACTTTGGCCATCATTCGCAATGTAAAAAATGGAGTCCAAGTCAATATACTTCGCAACGATGCCAAGCGATTAGCAGCACAATCTTCTGTTGAGCTGTTCTCGTCGTTAGTGTTGTTGGTGTCGTTCGTTGAAGGAGCATGAAGGAGAAGAAACAGATTGTGTGCCATCAGCTTGTAACAACTGCGAATCAGGTTAACGAGATCGGGTGGCATATCTTGCAGCTTTTCTTTCTCTCGCACCATGCGAAGAAACAAATTGAGGCCCTCTTATAGTTTCAGCTTATGTTAAACAACAGAAGCATTCCAAAAAAAAAAGGGAACGGAGAAGGAGAGAAAGTACCTGTGGAGGCAATGGAGGTTTTGAACTTGTGGAGCGATTCCATGTAAACTCTGGTCTCTCTTTCTATCTCTGTTTCTTCCTTCTCCATTGCCGTCATTTCCTCCTCCTCCTCCTCCTCCTTCATTTCTTCTTCATCAAACCGATTGTTCTGCATAAGAAGGGAAGGAGGCGGCGAGGGTACCACCAGAACGATGTGCTGCAACACCTGAACCGCACGACGTTTAACCACGTTCCAGAACCGATCCAAATCGCTCTGCGCCTGGCCTCTCTCCGCAGCGGTGCTCAGCCTCAGCCGCTTCACCATCTGTACCAACCGTTCCATCTGTGCCCAAAAGACATAGCCTCCCTGTTGGCTGGCTTCTCTTTCTTCTTCGTCTTCTATCTTCTTTTCTTTCTCCTTCTCATCCGCTTCGCCTTCTCCTTCTTCGTGCAGATTAAAAAGTGGAGGATGACGAGGCACAAATAGAGGGAAGCTGTGCACAAACGTTCGAAAGAGGAAGCCCAGGTAGAGGGTGTTGTGCTGAAGGTCGTGAAGGAAGCCCGCCTCCCTGTCTTCCTGCTGTCGCAAGGCGTTGATCTCCTCTTCCACGGCCATCTCCAACAGCTTCTTGCGCAAGACCTTGGCTTCGATGGCCGTCAGTCGACGACCAACGTAGCTCTCCATCTTCTTGTTGATGTTGTTTTTGTTGGAATCGACCAAAGGATCGGCACCTATTGTCGTGGTTTCCTCTTCCGAGAAGCTCACTCTCACTTCTTCTTGTTCTTCTTCTTCTTCTTCTGGGTTTGCTTTTCCAGGCCCTGCGTTTTCATGGTTGAAGGTTACGCCGGCCATCATCTTCACACCGAATGGTAATCCAAAGTTTTCCCGGTTATGAACTCTAGTGGTTGTGGTTGTTGTTGTTTGTTGTTTGTTGTTTCTCAAGTTAAATAGTTGTTGGCGATGGGAAAATAAAAAAACAACAACACAACCACAACAACACAACCAACAACAACGACAACAACAACAACAAAAAGGAAGGGATGAAAAAAGATGAAATTCGAACAAAACCAGGGGTAAAGCTGGAGGCAAACTGCCATGGGGCTGTCAACCGATCATGGGGATATGAGCTCATATCTTCTTCCATGAAGAAACGCGTCTTCCTTGATTTTTCGTGTCAGCCAAGCAAAAAGGCCAAAGAAAGGGAAAAAACCTTGCGCTGCTACAACGGTTTGATTACCACTTGTCCCTCCCCCACCCCTCTTCTCGCACAGGCCCTCCGCCCCTCCCCTTCTTCTCCGACAGAGGGGCAACTTGTCCACAAAAAACCTAGGAGAGAAGACAAGAGAGAGGAGAGGAGAATCGTGAAGACAACATTTGGTGTCGTCATGGTAAGTCACCAACACGACTCCTCAGGTTCACTAGTACTTTTTTTGCGGACACCAAAGCCGCCCGCCAGCAGCAAACCAAAGCAAAGCAAACCAGAGCAAAGCAAAGCAAACAGGGGAGACCTCCGACAAGAGAATGTGGGGCGGCGGCAGAAGCGGCAGCGGCATCAGCAGCAGGGCGGCCTGTCGGCTGTGGAAGAGGGATCCTAAACAGCTGTTGTCGCGACCCTTTTCTTCTCCTAGCACTTTACTTCTTACTGCCAAACGGCCAGCATATGTCAGGAGCTCCTTTGGTAGCGCTCTTTCTTCTCCTTCCTCTTCTTCCCCTGCTCTGTTCCCTTGTGCCACTCGTGCAACCGCCTTCACGCGAAGCCTTTCCTTCTCTAGCTCCCGCCCAAGTTTCGCTTCTCACAAAGAAACCGTTGGGCAAGTTCCCGACGCTGAAATGGTCTCTCCTTCTTCTCCGTCGGACGGATCCTCTGCCTCTACCTCTTCTTCTGCTTCTTCTTCCGCCACTTCTCCAAATCGCTCTCCCTTCAAGCCAACGAGAACCGGCAGCAACTGGACGGTAGAGACGGACCCCTTGGGTCCCGCCGAGGACCTCTTCTGGCGCTTCTCCGTGGAGGAGATCAAGGCCAGCCCTCACCTCACCAAGAAGCTCTACGAGGCCATGCTCTACGTCCTCATGGCCAAGGAAGACTACGAGGAGGACCAGAGGAGGGCGGAGGAAAGGCGCGCTAAGGGGGAGCCCCCTTCGGAGGACCAGCCCATGACCTTTTTGGCGTTGGACCCCAGACAGGAGGGAGGACCCATGCAGCTTCTCGTCTTCAGCTCGGAGGAGAGGTTCAAGGAGTTTTGTGAAGTTGAAAAGCCGGACATGGAACTGGCCCTCAAACTTTTGTTTGGAGAAGAGGCACTCTCTCTCTGTCTCTCTCTCTCTCTCTCTGTCTCTCTCTCTCTCTCTCTCTCTGTCTCTCTCTCTCTCTCTCTCTGTCTCTCTCTCTCTCTCTCTCTCTATTTGTTCTTCTTCATATTCTCCTTGTTCTCTCCTTCTGCTTTAACAGGTTCTATAGCTAACAACGAACCTATGACACAGTTATTAAGACGATTGTCGACATCGGGAGAAGGACCCAGAGACATCCTGTTGAACTGTCACAGCAAGGACGGGGAGAAGTACATCCCTTGGAAATACGTACAAGAATTGGGCAGCGACGAAACCTGCGCAGTCCTCGACGCCACCTTCCACTCGGACACTCTTGCTGGTTAACTTGTTGTTGCTAAATTTTTTTTCTTGTTCTTCATTTTGCTTCTTCCACCTTTTCCAAGAGAAGAAACTCTTCAGTATTGATATTTTATGCGTTTCGTTTTTCTTCGTCAAGAAGAAGAGGAAGAAGGCAGAAGCAGGTCTTGAAAGGCATCCGTGTAGTAAGTAGGTCGGATGGAGTTATCAGGAGAAAGGGCGGCTTCCTTCGTAGTCACTCCGGTAAGCACCAACAGGGTGGCAACGCCGCCTTCGTTGCCGAATTGGATGTCTGTGTCGAGCCTGTCTCCTATCATGCAAGTCCTTGCCTTGTCCAGTTCAAACCTGTGTAATGTCGCAACGTTGTCAGCTGCATCTTCAACAGGAAAAAAAAAGCCGACGGTACCTTTCAAGAATGAGTTCCATAAGAATAGGAGCTGGCTTGCCAACAGTGGTGGCCACGCGGCCGCTGCACGCCTCCACAGCAGCCACCATGGTGCCGCCTCCCGGTAGCAGATGGCCCGAGGAAGGAAAGGTGAGGTCCCGGTTGGTTGCCACCAGCATGCACTCCTTGTTTTGGGTGAGATGTACCATGGCGTAGGCTAGCTTGTGGTAGTTTATCCACCCATCGAAACCCACCAACACTGCTCCTATCTTTGGCAAAAGACTTTTCTCGTCAGCAGAGGAAAGAGGAAAGAAGAAAGAAGAAAGAAGGAAGAAAAAGGAGGAAGAAGAAAAGCAGAAAGAAGGTAACTTGGTCATCAACAGGCAAAAAGGCAAGATCAGGCATGGACTTGTGCTCTTTGTGGGCCTCACCGCCGACCCACTCGATGCCGACCTCCTCCAGCTCCTGCGCCACTCCGCTTTCGCCCATGAGATAGACCTTTTGCTTTTTCTCGTGCAGTCGCACGTGCGAAGACAAGTAATAAGCCGCCGCGTAAGAAGAGCTCACTATCTCCTCCTGTTTTTGTGTTAGCAAAAGAAGGAGACGAGCGAGTAAGCGGAGAGAGAGGGAGAGAGAGAGAGAGAGAGAGACAGAGAGAGAGAGAGAGAGAGAGAGAGAGAGAGAGAGAAGAGAGAGAGAGAGAGAGAGAGAGAGAGGGGCGTTGCCTTGGCCACTTCAATGTCAAACTTGGCAAAGACGCTCTTGTATTGTTCTCGAGATTTGGTGCTATTGTTGGTGACAAAGATCAACCGTTTGCCCTATGAAGGAGTGTTAAGTCACGTTTTCATCTTCTCCGCAACGAAAAAACTAAAGGTGGTGTACCCTCTGCCGGAGCTGCGACAACACTTCCTTGGTGTTCGGTAGCAGTACAGCACCTCTCCACAGGACGCCTTTGTTACGGAGAAGCCGTCGGCGAAAAGGAGGGAGTGGGATTAGCAACAGGAGAACGCAAAGGATTACACACAATCACAAAGCGAAAGTGCACACCACAAACACACAAAAAGAGACAACATGCATGTATGTTCCTTACCATCGCAGTCAATCAAAAAGGTGTCATAGTCCTTCAAGAAGGCTTCCACGTCCGCCAGCTTCTGCATTCGCCTCCTCCTCCTCTGCTTTGCCGCTTTGCTTTAAAGGTATTGATGTGCAATTCATGTCGACACAGAGCAATCCAAAGAGGGGGGATCCCAACCCCCACCACCCGGTGTTTTTTTTTGCTGGTTCTCCACTCATAGCATTATTATTGGCCGGCAACTTGGCGGAGAGGCGACATAATGCTCAACAAACGGTCTGTAGGCCAAAATCCCTCCTGAGAAAGAACAGACAATGTGGGTGGTCTAGGCGAATGGCTGCACTTCCAGAGAAGCGGGATATCAAGCGTTTTCTCCAGGTGGCGTTTGTGCCGGGCAAGACCACCTTCCTGCTGCTAGTTGTGTGGCTGCTCTACTGGGCTTGGGTGCTGGTTGGGGCTGCCATCTTCCAAGCGCAGGAAAACCCGTATCGTCGGGAGGAGGAGGCCACAGCGCTGGGGCAAGGTGAACTCACTTACTTTGAAGGTATTCCACTCCTCGGCTCACCTCCAGTTTTTTTTTAACCTCACGAAACGAATCTGACCGACACGACTCAGCGATCTATTTCACCCACGTTTTCATGTCCACTGTGGGCTACGGAGACATTGTCCCTGTTTCAAACGGTGGCAGAGCCATCGTCTTCGTCTGGTCTTTCATCGGGAGCGCGGTTTGGGGTGTGTTTGTGTATGGCTTCATCACGAAGCTGACCAACTGGGTCTACTACGGTATCGTTTGGAACTTGATCCACCTTTTCCGAAAGAACAAAACAGCCAACAGCAACGACAGTCGAATGGCACGGTTGGAGGAGTGGGGCAACATTGGAGGACAGCCGCTTTTTTTTGCTCCTCCGCAAAACAGAAGTGATGAAGAAAGAGTTCCATCCCCAGAGGAAGCAGAAGCGACAACAACAGAAGACAAACATGAACGAGTTCAACTAGCAGAGGAGGAAGATGGAGCACAAAAGGAACCTCCACGAGGGCTGAAGAAGGAAACAACAATAAGGCCTCTGAAGAAAGTGGCCAAGCGAGCGAGAGCTGTCGCCAAACCCCCTTCAGTGGAGAGGGCTGAACATACTTGGCTTACCATCTTTGCTCTGATCCTTGCTGCTCTGGTCATTTGGGCAGTCGTCCATGTGGTGGGAGCGGCAGTTTTCTATAAGCTGGAACCTAACCTAGGTAATCTTGGTGACTACACGCCGAATACCTTTGGCAATGTCTTCTACTTCGCCTTTATCACGTCACAAACTGCAGGTACGTGTCTTAGGTGATCATTTACAGTATCCCTTGCGGGACTTGGTTTGCGTCGTTTTGCGCTTTCTTCTCCTCCTCATTTTCTGGACTGACTCGTCTGTTGGTAAGGATTTGGGTCTGATTTCACGCCAAAGACAACGCCAGGGCGAATATGGTTTTTGTTCTGGGAGCAAGTGGGGGAGATGAGCGCAATGTTTTTGTTTTTCTCTTTGTTGATGCTGGTCCTGCGGTTTCTCAACGTTCGTTTGTATCTGACAGCTGAAAGGCTTTTGCATCACGTCAACAAAGCGTAGCTCTTAGTTTGTACTCTTTTATTGTTTGTGGTTGTTAGCGAAGCCAGAAACAGAGAAATGAGGAAAGAAACCTTCAACAACAAGCCCATGTAAGGCCCACCACTTCCTTGTGGGTGTTGCACTGGGTGATCTGAGCGGTACCGGAGTCACCCCACATGAAGGGAATCAGCTCGTCCTCTTCCATCTGCATGAGATGGTTTTTCATCGTCTCTCCACACTTGGAGCAGGAAGGATACTCCACCGCCTGGCACCAATGAGGCCATCCACCAAGCTTGGTTCCGGCTAGGGTAGGATGCTCCTCATCATCCTCGTCCAGAGAAACGCCAGCCACTTCTTCCAGCTCTTCTGTGTGTGGATAGTCAACGACTTTGCGCCATCCTATAAGGGTCCACTCGTTTTTCAAAAGTTGAGGTACTTCCTGGGGTACTTCCTCGGGGTAACAAAACAAATCGTTAACATCCTTCAGGCTGCCTTTCAGGTTGTCAAGGTACTCAACCACGTCGCCCACCAACTCCACCGACGAAGAGGAAGAGGAAGAAGAGGAAGAAGAGGAAGAAGAAGAGGAAGAACCATCGGCAAGGTTATGTTTGAGGGCAGTTTCAGCGGCCAGACGCTTCAAAGTTGGAGCACTAGGCTTGAGAGGAGCAGGCAGCATGCGCACCAGCTGCCCTTCAGAGAAGGCCTCGTAGCCGCCACACTCACAGCAGTAGAAGCACTGTAGGAGTTGGCCGTGGTGTTCGGGGTCATTCCTCACCGGGTCCGAAAGGAAGGCGGCCACCTGTGATTGTGGTTCCGAAGAAGCCCAAGAGGTAGGCGGTAGGTCGGCCGTGTGCAGCTGGAACATGAACACGAGGGGTGTTTGGCATTTGTCGCAGAGGGGCCAGGTCTCCTTGCTGGCCGCCAGCAAGGAGGGACGAGCACCACCAAAGCGGGTGAGCCCTGAGGGATTGATGAGGAGGTAGTCTTCACCCGCCACACGTGCCTTGGCTTCGTCGTATGTGTCAATCGTACAAAAGTAGTCGTAGTTGGTGATCTTGTCATTCTCTTCTTGATCTGCTTCTTGTTCTTCTTCGTTAGGTTGGGTGGCGACATGAGTCCGTTTCACGATCGGGTAGTAAGCGAAACGTTTTACGGCTTCCCAATTTACCTCTGGTTGCTCTTCCTCCTCGTCTTCGGCTTCTTCCCCCTCGTCACTATCCCCTTCTTCCTCGCCACTCTTTTCCTCCTGCTCCTCCTCGTGTTCTTCTTCCTCCCCCTTCTCTTCCGGCTTTGGGCGTTTTAGGTCTCCCTGTTGCTCTTCCTCATTCTCCTCATCGCCCCTTCTTCCTCGCTTGTTCCCGTTAGTCTCCATTTTCTTTCTTTTGGTTTGGCCTGGTTACTAGTCTTGGCGATCAAGTTTTTCAATCTAATTTCTGGGTTTCTCCCATAAAAACAACGACGCACGGGTAATATTTTTTCGAATTCGGAGAAAAATTTTGTGCAAAAGAGCACAATTGCTTCAACATTCGTGCTACCTAGGGTGGAGGTAGATCTCCTTTGGATCGCAAAGAAAGCCAAGCCAAGAGCCAAAGGCATTTGGTCTCCAGGTTAGTGGAAAAGAATTCCTTGAAGGGGATGAAAAAAGCACTGAAATCCATAGCTTCACCCTGGCTATCTTACCGTGTTTTCAGTTCCTCTACTTCTGCTGACCAATGAGCAACCATCTCCAGCTTCAAAATGTGTTCTCTACATGGAATCTCCCGACAGAGCTATCTACCTAACTACTATTTAACTGAGCATCTCTTTTGACCCGTAAGCATCTCCATCCAACAAACAATATCAAAACAAACTTACAAACTAAACGACCTGAACAGGGTTGACGTTGGGGATGAAGGTATTTGCTGCATTGCTGCTTGTTGGCTTGTTGGCCACCGCGGGCCTAGCCAAGCCTCTTAAGAGAGGTGCCATGGACTATGGCAAGGGAGATGTTACCTACGACGGTGAAGACGTGACCTATGATGGAGGCGACGTCATGTACGATGGCGGCGATGTGACCTACGATGGCGGCGACGTCGAGTATGATGGCGGTGATGTCATGTATGATGGCGGAGATGTCACGTATGACGGCGATGTGACCTATGATGGTGGCGACGTCGAATACGATGGCGGTGATGTCATGTATGATGGCGGAGATGTCACGTATGACGGCGATGTGACCTATGATGGCGGCGACGTTGAGTACGATGGCGGTGATGTGACTTACGATGGCGGAGATGTCATGTACGACGGCGGAGACGTGACCTATGATGGTGGTGACGTTGAGTACGACGGCGGTGATGTCAGCTATGATGGCGGAGACGTTATGTATGATGGCGGCGACGTGACTTACGATGGCGGCGACGTCGAGTACGACGGTGGTGATGTGACCTATGATGGAGGAGATGTCTCCTACGATGGAGGTGATGTCAGCTATGATGGTGGAGACGTTATGTATGATGGCGGCGATGTGACCTACGATGGCGGCGACGTCGAGTACGACGGTGGTGATGTGACCTATGATGGAGGAGATGTCAGCTATGATGGCGGTGATGTCAGCTATGATGGTGGCGATGTCATGTATGATGGCGGCGACGTGACTTACGATGGCGGCGACGTCGAGTACGACGGTGGTGATGTGACCTACGATGGAGGAGATGTCTCCTACGATGGCGGTGATGTCAGCTATGATGGTGGCGACGTCATGTATGATGGCGGCGATGTGACCTACGATGGCGGCGACGTCGAGTATGACGGTGGTGATGTGACCTACGATGGAGGAGATGTGTCCTATGATGGAGGAGATGTGGCCTATGACGGTGGAGACGTTGAATATGACGGCGGTGATGTGACCTATGATGGCGGAGATGTGTCCTATGATGGCGGAGACGTGACCTACGATGGCGGTGATGTCGAGTACGATGGCGGCGATGTCACCTATGACGGGGGAGACGTTTCCTACGATGGCGGTGATGTGACCTACGATGGCGGTGATGTCGAGTATGACGGCGGTGATGTGACCTACGATGGTGGCGACGTTGAATACGATGGCGGAGACGTGACCTATGATGGCGGTGATGTCGAGTATGATGGCGGTGATGTCAGCTACGATGGAGGAGACGTCATGTACGACGGCGGAGACGTGACCTACGATGGCGGCGACGTTGAGTACGATGGCGGTGATGTCATGTATGATGGCGGAGACGTCACTTACGATGGCGATGTGACCTATGATGGCGGCGACGTCGAGTACGACGGCGGAGATGTCACCTATGATGGAGGAGATGTCATGTATGACGGCGGAGACGTGACCTACGATGGTGGTGACGTTGAGTACGATGGCGGTGACGTTGAATACGGAGGTGGTGACGTTGCCTATGACGGCATGGCATACGATGGCGGAGACGTAGTTGCCTACAACACTGGAGACGCCTCCTCTGCTACCTCTGCTCGTGCTTTCTGGCACTAAACGATGATGGCAGTCTTATGGAGATTCCTATCAGGCTGACCTCCTCTCATTTTGCGCACTTCGTGAGGAAAAGAGATTTTTGAGAAAGTCTTTGCTCTCTTTCTTCACCTTTTAGCAACCACAGTTGAAGGTCTTTAGAATTTTTGTTTTCTTTCGATTTTTGTTTTTTGTTGTGTTGTTTTTTCTTTTTTGTTGTGCTTGTTTTTTGTTTTCTTTTCATTTTTTTAGAAACCTTTGGCACCTAAAGCACTCTTTTAAAAAATAAACGCAAAAACGGCCTTCTTGTGGCTTTTTGTCCTTCAGCTGCTGCTTGAATTTTTCTTTTCTTTTTTTTTTTTGATTGGCGAATTAACGCCAACGCAGGAGCAAAAGCGGTGCACCTTTTGTTCTCGAGTGGAGGTCAAGCTAGCTTGCGGCGTCGGCAAAAAATAAGGAACCACCATCAAGAGAATTTCTTTAGGGAGAGCTCCCACTACGGACCGCTTTGCGCTTCTCGCTGGGCGATCGACCATCACCCAACTGCATTTGTTTCCCTCTTCTTCTCTGTTGAGCTTCCGATGCAACAACAAGGCGTTCTCTTCTTCTACCCGGTCAGAAGAAGAGGAAGAAAGAGAACAGGGAGGAGCAGACCTTTCAGCAGAGGAACGAAAGAAGCAAGAACAGCAGAGAAAGCTGGAGAGAAAACAGGCCAGCAAGGAGAGAGAGCAGAAGAAGAAGGAGATAAGGCTGTTGCAGCAACAGCGCAACCAAAAGCTGGAAGAGGCCAAAGAAGAGAAGCGTCGCCTGCAGCAGGAGAAAAAGAAAAAGTTGGAGCAGCAAAAACAAAGCAAGAGCGGTAATGAAGGGGGAGCTGCAACGCAGCAGAAGAAGAGAGAGCGGACTAAGAAAGCATTCGAACTGACGGCGGAGGAGCAAAGGCTGTTGAGGATGACAACAGGCAAGCAGAAGGAAGAGTTCAATGAGGACTACTGGCTGCGAAAGAAGAAGAGCCGCAGGGGTTTGGATGAACCTGAGGAAGAGTGAAGGCCATCCATGTCGTTCTTCTTCCCTTTTCTTCCTTCCTTTGTTATTTAGTTCTGTTCAAAAAGTAAATGGGTTGTGCTATTCCTTTTTATTGTTTGGCCTCATTTAGTCTTCCTTTTTCTGGGCTTCATTTGGCTTTGCTCTCTTGCTTTGAGGTAGTTTCTCTTTCTCTTCTTCTCCTTCTCCTTCCTCCTCTTTCCCTTCTCTGTGTTTGTGTGATGGTGATTGTACGTTGGTGGCGCCTTCTTCTCGTTCCTTTGCTTTCTTTCCCTTGGAGTAATCGTCCCTCTTTGCTTCCTGTTCTTCCGATGTTCGGTCTCTCTTTCTGCTTGTCTCGCCATCACCATCTTCCTCTTTGGCTTTACCCTTTTCCTGTTCCGTCTTTTTCTGTTCGTTCTTCTTTCCCCCACGCGCTTCCAACTTTCGTATTCTCTCTCGAAGCAGGCGAGCTTGCTCCTTGGCTGACAGAGCAGGTTTCTCCTTGGCTGCTCCTTGTTGTTGCTTCTGTTGTTCCTGCTCTTTCTCCTTTTCCTGTTCTTTCTCATCCATCTGAGCAAAGTACTTCTCCTCCTCAGGGGACAGTTGGCTCATGAAGGCTTTGACGGGGTCGGCACCACCGCCTGGCTTCTGGTATTCATGCCGGTGGAGGCTGCCTTGCATCAGATACGTTATGTCGTCCACATCTTCTTTGCTAAGGTAACATATGGGAAGCTGGCATTGGGTGCAGCCGTACCGCCATTGGCGCTCGTAGCCTTGATCCCTGTGGAGAGCGAAAGCATGAAACAAAGTGAGCAAACCTCAGGTGCTTTTTTTTTTTTTGGAAAGAAAAACTAATATTTACCGTTTCAGAACAACGCTTCCTAGCTTCATGACTTTGAGGCTGTACTGATGGTCAGCTTTTATGAGCACGTATGCGCCGTCTGTTCGTCTCTGTGGCAACTTTTCCAAAGGTGTATCTGCAGGAGGAGAGGAATGTTAGGTAAACAAGGTTTGTTTAGGGGATATTGTTGACTTGGTACAAACCCAGACTCAAACAATGCGCATTGCAAACACAATAGTATATTTGCACAGTCTGATCGGTAAACGTTGTGTCTCGGCCGCTACTTACCGACGTCCCTCGCGAGATGATCTTTGGCATCTTCTTTCTTCTCTCTCTCTCTTTCTTTTTTTCTGCCGACACTATCGCTTGAGGAGCATCTCAGACAGTCAGTCGACAATATAACGTTTTCGCGAGGGTTGCGGAGTTACGAAATAACCGATCTTTCATGAGGGGTACTTGATAATATCGCCAACCGAAAAAAAACCAAAAAAAAAAACCCCCAAAAGAACGTGAAAGGCGGAAACCTGACTCTTGCTTGTTGGAACGCAACCGCTGTTCGCTTTTTGCTGGAAGGCGCAAAAAGAAGGTAAGGTTTCCCAACAACAACAACAACAACAACAGAAGAGACCCTTGCTTTGTTCTTGTTTCGTTAAATGAATGAATGCATAGTTACTTTTGTTTTTCCCCTCCAAGGAGCTCAGAGATGAATGTGGAAGAGCAACAGCCAAATGCCTCCATAAAGGAGGAGAGGACAACCGAAGAGCAAGTGGCGGCCACCAACTCTACTACCTCCACAGATCATATGGTAGAGACCTCGCAGCGTCTAGCAAGCGATACCGGGGACCCTGCCACCACTGGTGGCAGCACTGAGGAAAAAGATGGCAAGCATTCCATCACTCTGTTGTAAGTTGTCTCTTTTCTGCTTGTTGAGCTTTTTCTTCTTCTCCCCCTCCTCCTCACTTTCCCTCCATCTAACATATAAATGCAACGGCAGAGCTTCCAATGGAACCGATCCTTCAGCTAGCAGCAACACGAGCAACAGTGTTGGAGTGACCGTTTTGCCAATCGCAGCAGGCATGGGGATGTCACCCTTTCTTGCCCATTTAGCTGGAAATAGAACGGGAGGATCCTTTGCAAATGTGCTGTTTTACAGGAACGCTCTGCCCTCCAGTCCCTCTGGTGACTTTATTGACAACATTCATTCGCATTGGAAGGGCAAATATAGTTTTCTTGAAGCTCACCATGGGTTCGTGCTTTGGCTCTCCTCTATCCCTGTCACCGTCGCCTCTCTTCCATCTAGCGATTTCCTTATTCTATTCTGCTTCTATTTCTTACGACCGCCCTCCTAAATAGCTATATACAATGGCTCTTTCCGTTGTTTGAAGGAACAGGTCTTAACTCAAGCGCCCAAAAGTTGAACAAAGAAGAAGGTTTCTTTCTTTCATTCATTCTTTCATTCTTTCTTTCATTCTTTCTTTCATTCTTTCTCTTTCTTTCTTTCTTTCTTTCTTTCTTTCTTTCTTTCTTTCTTTCTTTCTTTCTTTCTTTCTTTCTTTCTTTCTTTCTTTCTTTCTTTCTTTCTTTCTTTCTCTCTCACTCTGCTCTCGCTCTCTCACTCTCACTCTCCTCTCCTCTCCTCTCCTCTCACTCTCTCACTCTCACTCTCCTCTCACTCTCCTCTCACTCTCCTCTCACTCACTCTCACTCTCACTCTCACTCTCACTCTCACTCTCACTCTCACTCTCACTCTCACTCTCGCTCTCACTCTCGCTCTCACTCTCGCTCTCGCTCTCGCTCTCGCTCTCGCTAAAACTAACTTAAAACTAACCCACAAATAACAGCCAAGATGATGAGAGAGGACCTAGCAATGGCAAAACGGCTAGTGAAATCCTATCAGTTGATGCTCCACTTTTACGGCATGCGGTTAGCAGATAAACGAACAGGTCGCATTATTCGACGGAAAAATTATGCTCCACGCTACAGTAATCTTAACACACATTCTCACAACTTTCTTCGAATAAGTTAGCCTTCTCTCTTTCTCCTTCACTCAAGCCCTCCTCTCTCTATCCCCCCTCTCTTCTTCCACTGACCTTGTATACCCACAATTCCAACACAGCACGTATACTGACGAGCTTAGGCCACTTGGGATTTATACGCTACAAGGAAGCATGGCTACGTTTTCTCAGTGAAGAGATTGGCAAGGAAGGCCTTCTACCAGAGTGCAGTTATGCTCTGCATAACTTTTGGCTGCCATTGTTGGACGTGGAGAATCCATCTTTCATCGAGAAAACTGGCGAGACAGCCGAAGATCGCACTGAATCAGTTTATTTTGAGGCGATGGAACAGAGCGACTGGCAAGATAGCGATAAGGAGGAAGAAAGCGAGGAAGAGCTAGGCGTAGAAGAAGGAGACGCAATGCAAGAATCCTCGTCTTCAGCTGCGAGAATGTCTATTGCGATGCAATCCGGAAGTTCAAGCCAAGAAATGACGTCATCATCCACACCACCTGTGGCCACAAGAGAGTCTGCAACAAATACTCCTACACAAGGGCGAGGAGGCAGAAAAAGAGCCTCAATGGGAGAACGCAAGTCCCGAATGAGAGGAGGAAAGATTTGTGCCTATTGTGGCGCCACCGAAACTCCAGAATGGCGCAGCGGCCCAGAAGGCAAACAAACTCTTTGCAACAGTTGCGGATTGTACTATTCTCGCCATGGCACGTTGAACGGACGGGATGGTCAACCCCGTCACTCGGTATCTCGTGCAACTTCATCCCCTTTGGGATCCGGTTCTTCTCCTTCGTCTAGTGCTGCCTCTTTTGCTTCGTCCCTGAGAGGATTGGCTGGCAGTGCCACTTTTATTGCAGGAGGACCAGAAGGTTCTCAACAGATCACTTCTCTCGCTGCAACATCACCGCTCCCAGCCCGCTCTGCCAATGGCCGTGTGTGTGTTGAGTGCAAAACCACAGAGACTCCTGAATGGCGTAGTGGACCTGAGGGAAAACACACGTTTGAGTCCCTTCTATCTTCTCTTTTCCTTCTTATCATTTCTAACAAACTGCAATCAACCAAATCAGACTTTGCAATCGCTGTGGTTTGCATTATGCCCGCAATAAACGGCTAAAAGAAATGGGGGGAACTCCTCGCACCCCTCGAAAGCGCACACGAGTCGTCAACAACAATCACAATAACACTAAAGAAACAAACCAACTTATAGGTACAGCCGGCATGCCATTGGCACCTCTAAACGTCATGTCACTACCTGGTGTGGTTGCGCTTCCTTCTGCTTCTTCTACCTCTTCTTCCATCAGCACGAGTATGCCTGCCACAGCCCCTTCCAACCTGGCTTCAATCCCTGCTCCCAAACACGAAACTGAAGAGGCTGCTCCTACAGATGCGCCACAACCGCAATCAGTAGGAGATCGAAGCGAACGTGGAGAAGACACTAATTCAGCTGGGCTATCTTCTTCCATCCAACAACACAATGCAACAAAGGTAGAAGAATTAAGAGGAGAAGAATCGGCAGCACCGCCTGCATCCACAGGAATTGGGGTAGCCGAATCATCTTCTGGTGGTAGCGGAGCAAGTAATGGCAGCAGTAGTGCAGGAGGCGTCTTACTGAGTGCACCGGCTCCAGCAACCAACATCAATCCGTATGTTGTGGACTACAAGCAGAGATTACAATCTCGTAGTTGTGGTTTTTGTGGGACGCGAGATACCCCTAACTGGCGTAGCGGCCGAACTGCTGCTGAAATGTACAATTTCTCGTCTCTCGTCTCTCAGCCCTGACTGACACTTTTTCGCAAAACGTAGATTGTGCAATAGATGCGGTTTACAATATACAAGGACTGGAACTTTGTCTCCGCCCAATACCAAAAGGAAGCGATCCACCAGCAAAGAACGACCCAGTCCTGCAGCTGGTGACGCTACATCAACTTCTACCAGTAATGCTGCTGCATCAGCAGTAACAACAGAAGCAGGAGCAAGTCCAACGATGGCCGTTGCTGGCGGAACGCCTCCTCGCACATGCTCTTATTGTGGCGTAACGAGCACACCTGAATGGCGCAAAGGTCCTGATGGCAAACAGAGGTTTATTTTACGCTGCTCTATTTCTTTCATTTTTTTTAACGATGTTCTGACATGCCCTTATTCTCTCGCTCTCTCTCTCTCTCTCTCTCTCTCTCTCCTTTCTTTCTCTCGTGTTTCCCCAGTCTTTGCAACAGTTGTGGGTTGCGTTATCGTAGATATGGCACATTGCAGGCAATGCGCTCCAGCAAAGGCAAAAGCCCCAGAAAGAAATCAAGGGAGGAAGAGGAGAGAAGTAGTGAACCTGCTGCCACTACTGCCACTACAACCACTTTACCATCCGCTCCATCGAACATTAATCCACTTTCTCATCCCCCCTCTCAACACGCAGAAGGTAGCTTTGTGCTCACCACCAACAACATTAACTACAACAACGCCCCATCTTCTGCGTCCACAATAACAACTCCGCACCCTTCTTCTGTCTCTTCTGCTTATGCCCATATTGCCCACTATCTTTCAACCCATCCACACCATCAACAGTCGCCGCTTCTGCCCTCCTCTTATCATCATCCCCCTCCTTCTCTTGGCCATGTTACCTCCTCCACTCCTCCTTCTCAACTACAACAACAAACGCATCCACAGCCTTCTCCATTGCAGCTTCCCTCTTCCACTGTCCAACCACATCAAAAGCCACAACAATTTTCATCTTCATTGCCATCATCGTCCGAACAACAACAATCACAACAAGAAGCGTCTTCCAAGCCCCCGCCTCAACCGCAACCCCAACAGCAACAGCATGAAAGCTCTCTGCACTCTTCTGATCAGCAACAGCAATGAGAGAGAATAAAAGAGAAAGAGAGAAGTAAACCTGTTTAAATTAATGAAAAGCGGAGTGTTGGTGCTGCTAGCAGACGCAGCCTAATCATAGCAGCAGTTGCAATGGATAGCAGAAAGCAAAGCCATTTTCCTTGTTATTTTATTTCTGATCTTCCTCATTCGAGAGAGGTATTGATGTAACAAACAAACAGTTGTCCTATCTCTTCCAACGACTTTGGTGGATGCAGTTGGGTTATCTTCTGGAACTGCGCTCTCATCCGCCGTAGCTCTGGCATTGTCAACTTGCGCACCAGTCGCACGTATTATGCAATAAACAAACAAATGCAAAAAAATAAGAGTGAAGGAAATGTGTGTGTGTGTGGAACGGAGAAGAACAAGAGGAAGGACCACAAGAAAACGAATAAGGTGAGGAAGGAAAGAAAGGATATTGTTTGGGTGGTGTGCGGAACAACGATGTTGTCTCCAAGAACAGCAGACTCTGACTGAGCTTGTAGAATGGCTGACACAATCTCTTTCGTTCTCTTATCCATTTCATAAACAAAGTTGGTATCTGATAGTTTTTGCTGTTGAAAAGGTTTAAAACAGAGAATTGAGTACAACAAATAACAGGGTAACAAAACAAACAAGTTAGGAGAGAGAGAGAGAGAGAGAGAGAGAGAGAGAGAGAGTTAAGAAAGAACGTACTGGAATTGTGGCAAGGTTGGGAGCTTTGGATACGCGGTCGAACAACGCAGCGCGTACCTCCTCCAAGCAGGTCGGCTCTTCTGGCGTTAACACAAAGAGAGGGTTGTCCCATCGATTACGGTCGTTCGGCTCTTCAAACCGGTTCGCCAAATCTTCAAAACTGGGGAAAGTATACTATCAGAAAAAGAGAAAGAGAGAAGCGAACTAAGAGAAGAACAAAAGAGCAGAGAAAAGAGATCTCTGCTGAGTAACAAAAGCGGTGAGTAGGAAGGTGCATACAGAGCTTCGTTGAGGGCGTCCTCTCTGTTTTGGTTCCATTGTCTGGCGGTTTCCCTTGGTACGTTGCAGTACACCTGTTTTGGTAAGGGGTGGAAGTAGTGGCAGCAGCGGTCACCAGAAGGAAGAAATGAGAAAAATGAAGCAAGCACAGCTCGTCGTCTGCTTTGTTGCAACTTGCTTTTGAAGAAGAGGAGAGAGAGAAAAGAGAGAGCATGAAGTACGATGCAATGAGGAGTGCGCTGTGATCGGGCAATGCAGTAAAGCTCGTAGCGGTAGCCCTTTATGTAGTTGAGGGAGTCGATGATGACGACCACCTCTCGGGTGAGGTGCCGCTCCACCGCCGCCTTCAACGTTGCTCTTGTGTTCTTTTCGGAAAAGTTATCTGATGGTTATAACAAGCGTTTGCTCAGCCCAAGAGAAGAAACACGAGAAGAAGAAGAAACACGAGAAGAAGAAGAAACACGAGAGGAAGAAGAAGAAGCAGAAGAGGAAGGAGAAAGAGAAGAATTCGAAATAGGTTGGTCCGCTTATTTTTGGTCTTCTCTCTGTTCAAACAAACCTTTGTAGGTGTCTTTCTTGTTAATGTGGAGAGATTCTTCGTTGATGAGCAGAGTGGACTTGCCGCACTGTTCCTTCAGAAACCGTTCGAGTTCCTGGGCGCGAGTGGTCTTGCCACTGGCCGGAATGCCACACATAACCACCAAAGGCATCTTTCTCTCTCCTCCTTCTTTCCTCGTCTTTTTAAATTTAAATTTTTTTGGTTTTTTTTGTTTTGAGGCAAAATATTTATCGACATATCAGATAATTATCAGAAATTCCGGAAATATTTCGCGTGATTAATTAAATAATTAATTTATTAATTTTTCACAACAAAAAACGAGAAGAAAAAAAATGGAGGAAGAGGGAGGAAGCGCCGCCGCCACCACCCCTAGCAGCAGCGCCACAGCCGTCGAAACTCCTGAAAGGAGAGAGGAGGCTGTGGGGAGCAGCGCCGCTAGCGCCGCTCCTGCCAATAACGCCGCCAAGAAAAAGAAAAAAAGGGGCAAGAAGAAAAACAAAAATAAGAGCGCAGCTGCCGCCACTTCGCCACGAGTGGTCGATTCGATCGTGGCCGCTTTGGCCCAGTGTGGCTGTCAGATTGTGGAAACGGCAGCCAAAGGTAGGGCTGTCACTGCTAAGCGGCCCTTTGTGGTGGGAGATGAGGTGTTTCATGACCCTGCCTTTTCGGCCTGCGTGCTGGACCACGCTCGGGAAAGAGTGTGCCATCACTGCCTCACTCAGGAGATTAAGGTGCACTGCCTTCTTTTCTCTCTCTCTCTCTCTCTCTCTCTTTGTTCCCTCAGTTCTCCCCTTCTAAAACGAACTGAAACACAGGCAGGTACTTCGTTGAGGTGCAACAACTGCAACGAAGTGAGCTACTGTTGTCCGGCATGCGGCGAAGCAGCCTCTGCAGCGCACGACAAAGAGTGCGGAGCGTTCGCTAAAGTGCGCAATATAGCAGACGCCACTTCCACCGACGTCGTGCTTTTGAAGCTTGCCATCAGAGCTGCTTGCAGGACGTGCGTTTCTCTCTTTCCTTTTGCTTTTCTTTGGTACACCGTAATGATAAAGGTGCATATACAGGGCACTGGGCGAGGCCGAGAAGAAACGGTTTGAAGATGAAGTGCTGAGCATGGTAGTCAATAAGGAATTCTTTACTGATGAGTGGAAAGAGGCGGTAGGGACGGCATGTAAGGCTATTGTATCTCAATTACCTTCTGACGTCCACAGCAGCATCAACGCTGACACTCTATTGGAGGTATGTTACAATCTTTTCTACTTAGCAGGAGCACAATGAGTAACCCTAACTTGTTCAAAATTATTTTAGTTATGTTGTCGCATAAACTCCAACTCGCACGCCATTCGTGCTCCTCTCGTAACCCAACCAGCCGTTGCTACCGGTCTGTTTCCTGTTGCCTCTTTGATTAACCACAGGTCTTTTCTCTTTCTTCTTTTCTCTTTGTTGTTGGTTCTCTTTCTCCTAACCCATATAAAACCAGTTGCAAGCCAAACATGTGTTATAGTACTGTTGGAGATATAGTATATTTGACTGCCATAAAACCGATTGCTGCCGGAGAAGAGTTATGCATTTCATACATTGATCTTTATCAGTCAAGAAAGCAAAGACAGGAAGAACTGCACCGCACAAAGTTCTTCCAATGTAGGTGTACGCGATGCACCTCTCCGTTATCTCAATCACCTGATCGTTTTGTGGAGGGCTTCACTTGTCCCAAAAAGGTTTTCCTCACCCTCTCCCTATCTTGTTTCCCTTCAAGCAATGCTAATATTTTGTGGTACAGGCATGTGGCGGTTTAATGGTGACAGAACAGCCCCAAATAGCTACCACTAGCGGTGCTAGCAAGAAAACAACTGCAGGTGGCAAAAAACGAGGCCAAAAAGCCAAAAGTGCTACTGCAACAACTTCCAAACCAGAGAGCAACAAACAACCTTTCTCTGTCGAAGGAACTGAAGCCTCCACCTCTTCTCAACCGAAAGATGAGCCAGCAGAACCAACAAAGGAAAGCAGCCAAGGGTACTTGTGGTGTAACAAATGTGGAGCACAACACGAAAAAGAAATGTTCTTGCAAGCAGAAAAAAGCGCAGAGACAATAACACAAGTAGCTGAAAAGCTCTATGCAGCGCGCCGCACCAAAGAAGCCAGACAACAGCTCGAAAAGTTGTTGCAGGACACTCTGCTTCATCCTCAACACCATCTTCTATTCCATTCCTATGTGACGCTCCTTAATTGTTGCGACAGAGAAGGAGACGTTGGCAACGCCATAGTCAATTGCAAGAAGATACTGGACTCATTCCAAGTGGTCTACGACAGCTTCCCTTACAACAACGAGATCGCCAACTTCTACTTCCATTTGGGGTCCTCCTATAAGGAGCTCCTGCGTAACCCTTCTTTGGCTCATTCCAAGTCCATTCTGAAGCGATACAAGACGCAGGCTCAAAGCGCCTTCGCCGAGTGCCACAAGATAAGGCGCGTTTGGTACCATAGTCCAGATCATCCTTACACTCGTCAGGCTCACGAGGAGGCCGAAGCGCTAGCTGCAACCTTTGTTAACTGAACTGACGACACTGGACTGACAATTAAACTATTTATTCTCTGCTATTTTCTTCTATACTTTCTTCACCAACACTTCGCAGCTGCACAAATGCCACCGGCAATAGCTGCAATATTCACAAAGAAAGAACGACGTCAGTCGACAGAAAAAATATGGAGCAACTCATTCCCAGAACACAACACGCGCCGCCAAACCTGAAGCCGGTGAATTGTTGCCATCGCCGTCATTGCCGTCATTTCCAACGTCATCCTCGTAGCCATCCACCCAATCAGGAGGCTCTCCCTCCACACAAATACCTCCCTCGCAGGTGCCCCATGGCTCGCTGTGACAAACGCTGCCATCGGGACGAGGAACAGCGTCCACGCATTGCTCCGTGGTGGGATCGCAGTAGCTCGGCACCAAGCAGTCATGCTCTGGGGGTTCGCAGGTTACATCGAAGCATTTCTCACAGTTACTGTAACAACACCGGTTAGGATCGCTGAAGGATGACTTTTCGTAGTTACACCCTCCGGATTGGAGACAGAAGGAAGGATCGCCTCCTCCAATCAGGCATGAATAAGGATAACTGCCTTGACAAAATCCATCGCAGGCTGGTTGAAGATAACATTTAAATGAGTTATTTTTTTTTTGGGGGAGAGCAAGAGAGAATGAGAGGGAGAGATGGAGAGAGAGAGAAAAGCGAGAGATGGAAACGGAGAGAGAAAATGGGAGAAGAATAACTTACTGTTTTCACAATTCTCTCCGTTGAATCTATCATTGCAGTCACAGACATAGGCAGACTCTCCCAATGGTTTACAAACTCCACGGCCACTGCAGGTCACACCCTCGCAAGGATTGGCCTCGCAGGTGGGTCCAGTGAAGGGCGGTTCGCACACGCATGCAGCCGACGCAGGAGCCAAAGTGCCTCCCAAATAACGAGCTGTACACTTGCCGTGAGGACCGCATCGAGCGGATGCGCAGATGTCCCTTTGGCAGTCAGGTCCGAAGAAACCGGCCTCGCAGCGACACTCGCCAGTTCCACAGTCGCAATAGGCGTTCTCTGGGCATTCCTCATTGCATTGGTCAGGACATGACATGAGAGAAATTTCGGGCACTTCAGCGCAGTCGATGGTGGGCATGTCGGGATAATCAGTGCATGCACCTCTTCCCAAAGTCTCAAAGTTCTGTTCGTCGTCGGCGTAGATCCAGCGACGGTCGTGCTGGGAAGTTGTTTTCTCAGGACAGTTTCTGCCTCGCACATTCAAGCGAATCTCTTCTGGCTCCCAACGATTGCCTGTTTTGGTTCGTTTATGTTGTCAACAAAAAAAAAAAAAAAACAAAAAAACAAAAACAAAAACCAATAAGGAACAACTGAATGACAGACGGTGCCGTAGTTCAAACAATAACGCAAGAACGAATGAACAGTACCCATAACAGGATCAGAGA